>BMAV01013331.1:118553-154028 GCA_019973955.1 Trichonephila inaurata madagascariensis
CAGAGCTGAATACAGGCAAAATATTAATACAATAGAAGCATTTTTTACAAAAGGAGAACATTTGAAAAAAAGCTTATTCTTTAATTTTTTGCGAAAATATTTTATTTAAATAATTTTTTTGTCATAATGTCCTTAAAACAATTTTTTTATACATGTATTCTAATCTAAGTGACACTAAATATAATAAATATTATCCATTTACACGCTATTGCAAATTCACGATTCTGAACGTAGTCGGATACCTTAAGCGATTTCGCGTTTGACGTATTTCACGGCATATAATTTATGTTATTTGCCTAGAATCACGTATTCAAATAACGGCTTCTGAAATATTCATCTTGTAGTATAGATAAGAGATATTAAGTAGCTCTTCGCTTAAAGTTCAAATCTCCTTAATTTGACCTTAAATTGACCGTGGTTTAAAAGGGTGACAATGATCCCAGTAATCCATTTGTATAATATAAAAGGAACATTGCAAAAAGAGAGAGAGAGAGAGAGAGTACGTTATATATACAAAGGAATATGATTGTGAGGTTTCTTGTTATTAAGCAAGTATACGAAATATTTTATTCAGAATCAGAAACATTCCATCTCAATACACCAAGTTTTCAATAAAATATAGCAAACTTCCTATGAAAACGTTTTTTAAAAATAATAAGACAGAGATGTAACAATTTTTTTTCAAAAAACCCTGTTACAAAATTATAATTTGAAGAAAAAAGTTGTATCAAAAGATTTCATGAAAAACAATTCTGTCACTTCTCTGAATAACCTAAAGTACACGATTTATTTTGTATTTAATAAGTAAATAAATTTTTTATGAATAATTCTGGAAATATTGTCTCATATCTCCGTAATGGGAATTTTTAATTCGCCCTAAATGGTTTCGTATTGTGAAAATCACTTAACACGAAACTGAAAGGGATTGAAATATTGTTTCGTGCTAAAAGAATTTTGTGTTAAAGAATATAGCAAAAAAACATATTTTTTTTTAAAAAATAAGTTTATTAGAGTTTTATTTCATAAAGATTAATATATATTTATGCATATATTTAAGGAGAATCAATGAAACAATGAAGCAAAATCATTCACAAAAACTTAATGCAATTTATTACAAAAGTTTTTTTTATTTTTTTTGAAATACAAATTTTTTCAGTGATTCTGATTATTTTTCTTCTTGAAAGACAACCTTATATTTCCTTTCCATTGTTTTTCAGCGCTAAATTGTCAACAAATTGTTCGATTTCGTCCGTTTTGTTACTCATTTTACCATTGGAATGTGTTTCTAAATAACCACGCATACTTTTCAAGACGTTCCTCATTTCGGTTGACAGGAGCTGCATTATTCATTTCCTTTTCATCACTGGAATCAGCATCAATGGTAATTTTTGAGCTTTGAAAAAATTCCAAAATTTCTTTGTCTGCCTTTAGTGGGGCTTTACACACACTATCATCATCTACTGCAATGAATTCTTCCAATGATGAACCTGCGTGGCTGTTGTTTTCCGAGCTTTGTTTTTTCACAGAATTGAAAACTTTTCGTGTTAAGCTGTATTCATTTTTCATTAGAAGAAAAAAAAATGCTGGAAAATGCATAGAAGTTTGTCGGGACCATCGTATTTCTTTTGAGTTAACCGATATTTTGTCTTAAACGTATCGTTAAGTTATGTAAGTTGATACCTAACGTCGCGTTAAACGTATTACACTGCATTTAATTTTCTCATATTTTGCAAGCAAGACAGCCCTATAAAACTGCAATGAGCTCAAGTAAAAAATTATGTTCGTTGAGATACATCATTGATGTTTAAATCTATCATTATAATGCATTTAATTACATGTCTTGGGAGAATTATCTTATTGGGACTTCCAATTAGTTTCTTTTAAATGTGTGTTTCGAAATACCAGTGCTCTTTATTCCATAAACACTTTGAAGATCTTATTTCCTTATCTATTGTCTCATTCTAAATCCAAACCGCCTTCCATCTGTACTGTTCAGCTTACGAGATTCTTGTCTAGGTTTACAAAAATTAGTTATCGCCATTTGGTTCTTTTTATTACATTTTTTCCCCCAAGAAAACATTTTTTTTTTCACTGTGCAATTCCTAGACATATATTTTCCCACTCAGACAAGGCTTATTAAGATGTTTTACTACACTTTGGTAGATATCGAGAAATGGAACATAAATATCAATTTCAAACCTTAAGACATAGATTTATAAAACTTGATTATTCGTCTGTCATGCTACTTGGTCTGTTGATTAGTATTTTCTCCGTTCTCGTATTGAAAATTCTCCCCATTTTCAAGAGTTGATAAATTCCCTTTGCGATTATACCTCTTCTGCGTTCCATGCAATTATATTCTTACACAAGATATTGGGAAGATTAAGATTTTGATTATTTCATATTCTATTTACTTTTCCGTTTTAGAACACATTCTTTTTACTTCAGACAGTTCATTTCCTCCAGGCATTTTTACTATATAATTCAGAATATTATATATATATTCAAATATATTCTCACCTTCCTATCTTTCTTCATCCCAAACTTTTGGGTTGGTTTCCGCTTGCATTTCTCACATACATATTTAAATATTTACATACATATTTAAAGTTGAAATATTTTTTAAAAAGAATATATTATTATTTTTTTTTATTTTTAAAGAAACTAATTTTATACCATTTAATGAATAAAAGATAAATAAATAGGTTCTTGATGTAAAACAAAATTTTATTTGCATGTTTATTATTAAATAAATAACAAAAAATGCAAAAAATAAGTCTTGTTTTTTTATATTTCTACCATTGTATTATTACCCGAAATATAAGTATTCTTTATATAAATGTTCTGATGCAACACAGAAAAAACTAAAGGTATAAGTAATCTATGTAAATCAATATAAGCAATCAATATAAGTAAGTAATCAATCAATATAAGTATTCTATATAAATGTTCTGATGCAACACAGAAAAAACTAAAGGTACACAAATGCCCATTTAATTTCTAAATAATTCCATACATTTTTGAATTAAATTGCATTCCCACCAATAAATCATGCATATATTTTATAGAACTCCTCACATATTTGAAATTACAGTTCTGTGTGAAACTGCCTTTCGTATTGTTTCGACTTAAATTGTGTACTGTATGAAACGATGCGAATCCCTCTTCAATAATAAATATTAACGATGAATTTAAAGTTAACTGAAATGATCCCACTAAGCTCTTAGTATTGGATAAAATTTATCCAAATGTAAAATTATTCACCATTAGGGCACATTTGAAAATTCCGTTTAACATTTTCAATTAAATATTTGAGAATGTGAAATAGTTTCGATATCGGCTGGCAAAATTAGTTGCAGATTTCGATGGTAAAATGAAACATGGTTCATCATGGTACAAATTAATGCAAGGTATAGCCAATCAGAATATACAAATTGTATTTGAAGAGACGGGATTCATTGTATTTTAAATTAATTACTATTCAAGTGTTTATTCTAAAATTTGGTACAGTGTATCGTGGAAAATTATACATGCAAAATTATAATTATATACAATATGACTTACGAAAATAATATATTGAGTTTTGTTTCTGATAAAATTCTATAGTAAAAGTGAAAAATTACTGTTCCAATGAGATTTAAAACCTTACAATTTTTTTTCTTTTATTTATATATACAAGAATAAATATTTATGTGTATAATAATATGTATTCTAACATAGAAAATTGAACTAAACACGAAAAAGACGTAATTCCAACTAAGAAAACAGCCTCAAACAAACAATCTTCGAACGAAATATCAGATTAAAATATTAATAATTGAAACTGATTACACAAAAATAGCATTACCATTGGTGTTATACTGGCTGGATTCAGGCCCAGCCAATACAGACAGAAATGGCCCAAAGCTTGTATATTAAGTATGAAACTACAAATCCATATGTTTAATAATGATGCAAAATTAATAGTATTATGTAGAGGTAAAACAAGCATCTTTAATAGAACAAGATGAAAATTATAAATGCATGTCTCATTTTTAGAGCATATTCATCTTCTTTAAAGACCGTTGAATACTAAAAAAAAGTAGATAATTTAAGAAATAAGATGGATGCGCATATAAGGCTTATCATTAACATTATTTAGCAAAACGTATTCCTAAGAGATAAATAGAATTACTTACTTTTATTACATAAATCATCTTTCTGTAGAGTTAATAACAGTGTAGTTAATTAGTATGTGATTTTTTTTTGTATCCCAAAGAAATCGTAGCTCCTAGAGCAAAAATTATATCTTGATGAAATATTCATCTTCAATCTATGATCACGAGTTATTCCTAGAAAAAATATTCTATTTATACAAAACGTTTCTTATGAAAACCATTGATATCGAGTATATACAAAAACGCCGATTAAGGAGGGAAAAAAACATTATTTACTTCCATTTTCTTTATTTTTTTAGCTCTTTCTTTCTTTTCCATGAAATGATTTTTTCCCCTTTTTTTCTGCTAATATTCTTAATTTACGAAAGATTGATATTATTTCCTTGTTTGAGGAATAAAATGAATTTAATCTCAAAATCCAGAGAACTTATTTCATTAGAATGAGACAAAATTAACAATGGATGAGATGGATATATTTAGTTCAACATCAAGTGATATAAAAAAAATGCGACTTCGAGTGTTTCTTATTTTTAGCAATAACGTCAAACTAGTCCACATATTTCTGATGTATTTATTGTAAAGCGTTGTAATGGTAAGAAACAGTATTATTCATTTTCATTTGAGAGGTTGAATGGGATTTATATTTTTAAGATCATAATTGGAGTACATAATTATATATAAATATTTCTTAAGAAATGAAAATTAAGTATTTACGTGCATTTTCTAGTATTTCAGATCTAATGAATGGATATTGATAAGCTTGAAGATTCCATTGGGAAGAATTCATCTCTTTCTAAGATTTTTCTGAACTTGTACCCTTTCCTAGATCCGTGTGAATCCACATCAGTATGAGGAGATATTTTCAACATAGCTAGAGTCCAGTGGTGATATTCCTGCATTCATAGAAGAAATTTAGTGAAATATAGCACGTGGTTAGCAGAATGAATACTAAAATATTTTGTGTACCACAGTGCTTCTCAAACTTCAATATTTGCGACCCAATTTTAAATCATAATTTTCATCACCCCCTCCCCCATGTAAAATAGCACTGTATTGAATGCAATAAAAATGTAGCTTGGCTCTAAGGCCACAATGCGACTTTAATTATAAGCCATGCAAATTATATATATATATATTAAGATAAGTGTTAATTTTTTTGAATATAACAAGCCCATGGGAGGCCCTAGTAGTTAATAAATTTTATTTTAATTTAGTACTGATAGATTAATTTTCAAAAATATTGTGTGGTACTGATACATTTATAAGTATGTTATATCAGAGTAAATCTGTACTTAATTTTTATTCTGTCAGAATATATTTTGCTTTGCTTCCTTTCAGTAATTTAATATTTATATATCTTAAACTTTTATTTTCAACTTTTCAATAGGCTCGCGCCCTTCACGTAGGGATATTACGCCTCCCTAGGGGGGCACACCCCACAGTTTGAGAAACGCTGGTGTACCAGAATTAAATTACCAAATGATTGTTTGCGTTTTATTCCGTATATAAGTAGTTATTATTCGAATCAACAAGCAGTGGCCCATTTCTTCATCCAGTTTCGTTGAACGCACACGCACGCACATACACTCATTCACCCGTACACGCCAATACACATGCGCACACTGACTTACCGTAAAAAAGGAATAACAAATTTTTATTTATTTTACATACACAGTATGGAGTTTAAATCACACTTTATCAATGTAGTGGCTGGGGTGAGTTGACAGTCCAGTCGCTCAGCTACCTTTCAACAGATGTTTTCGTTTCGTTTGACCGTCGAATAACCTCTATGCCGAGCAAGGTAAGGACATTACACGCAACATGATGCCATACGTTATCTTGAAAAATAACATCTCCGAATCCTCGAAGATAAGGTACAGCCTCTGGCTTTAAGACCTGAGAAATGTAATTCTTAGAGTTCAGATTATCAACAACAAGTATTCATGTCGATTACTGCCATACAATGAACACGTGTGTATAACCCGTATAACGGTGCTTCTCAAACTTGCAATATTTGGGTCCCAATATTTAATCATAACTTTTATCGCAACTCCCTCCCCCCCTCAATACAATAACATTAATTTAATTCAATAATACACTTTGACACTGAAGCAACAATACAATTTTACCTCTTAAGTGCTCTAGGTGTATATAAACCTAAGCAAAGCATTAATTGCTCTAGACGTATATATACGTGTATGATTTCCGATGTACAATATTATCTGTGCACTGTTATTCATAAAATTATTGCGAAGACTTTGGAATGCAATAAAAGAACTTTTACAGGGTTTGTGAAGGATTTACTTATTTCAGAGAATTTTTGATTATTTTATCTCCCCCCCCCCCACACAATAAATCACATACGAGTGCGTACGTGGAAAAAGGGGATGTTGGGGAGCAAATCTCGTAACTTTGATTCAGCAGTTAAGGGAATAATTGTAAACCGTACAAATTAACAAAATAATAGTTGATTATTGTGTATAATTTTATATATGACAATCTCATGGGGGTGATTGGTAATTATTAATGTTCTTAATTTAGTATTGTTAAATGAACTAAAAATACATTGTGCAGTATTGTGATACATTTATAAGTGTATTATGTCAGTGTAAATGTGTATTTATTTTTTATTACTTCAAAATGTATTTTGTTTGTTTACTTTCAGTAAATTAAGAACTTTTTTTAAAATAATATTTTGTTTTCGACAAGCTCGCGGCGCCCTCATAGAGTTATCATGCTCCTCAGTTTGAGAACCGCTGCCGTATGACGAAATCAAAAGAACACGGAGTACGGCTTCTGTTCAGAGCTTGCAGACACATCCATAGTGATGCCGCATTAAGAACCGGGATTTTTTTTGAAAAGAAGATGTACTGTCCTTGCTTTCTTGAGTATTTCCGTTAGGTGCAGAGTTGTTTCCACGATTCTCCATGTCCTTGCTCTAAATATCTTTGTGTTGTACGTTCGATTTCTAGACATGATGCAAACAAACTTACTTCTTGTTTTAATGTCCGTGGCGTGCTGTATATTTCTACAAGGTCGAACAGACATGATGCAAAATTCTCAGTATCCTCCATCGATTCCAAATTCACATGGAACTGATTGCTTTCTATCAATAAAAGTAACAATATCTCGGAAGAATAAACCACAATCATGATAGGTCACGATCCTACAACTTTTGAATTTGGGCATAAGGTGATAGTGCCATTATTAATTCTTATACAAGGCATATCCCAATCTTTATAACAACAAAAATATTTAATTGCGATTTCTGAATAGATTTCCGCGTGTAACTTCCCTTTCATTTAGAGTTGGAGATGCGTCTTATCCCTCTGTGACGTCTCTCGCGTTCTTCTTATAACATAACTCCTACGTTCTTTGACGGCCACGATTAATGGCAAAACTTTTCCAACCCAATACCAAGAAGAGAAACAGGGCGAAAATGCAAATAAGATATACTTTAAAAGGATAGAGGGTTTAGTGAGATGGGACGGCAATCTTAGAGATAACTTAGTGCGTAACAGATCGGAATAAGTGTTAGACGACCTAATCACAAGGAAGAAAGATACGCTCATCTTCGTTAATATTGTTAATTATAAGAAGGATTAATAGTGCCTGAGTATAATGATTTACAAGTAGCAGAATAGGAGTGTCTTCAACCAAGGAAGGAGGGTTACTCTATAAAAGGTAATATTTTGTATAGGAAGTTAGATTAGGCAGATAATTAAATATAATTAAGATAAGTGATCTAGTTGTGCGATCTGACTTAAATATTCAGTTTAATTTGTGGCTTATTCTCACTTAAAGAAAGTTGTTATTTAGAATTAAGTAATTTAAGTTATTCTTAATAAAAGTTGTGTTAAGAATTACAAAATGTCTCATCTTTTAGATAATCCCACACCTCTAGCTTACGTGGATACCACAAGACATAGCTATCGCAGGATGGCTATGTCACACCTCCTACGACCTTCTCTTCTCTAATCACAAGCACGCACGCATGCACAAGCACGCAAAGACATACGCTCGCACAGACATAATTTTATGCATCTTCCCTTCTTGTGAACATGTGAATTTCCCTCATTGTGCTGCTATTTTATTGGATATCAATATACACTGCTAGCCACCGTAACTGCAACACCAAGAAAGACAACAGATAGCACAACAAAATTTATTTTATAGATACCATGTTGACCAAGTAACAAATGGTTAAATTTATAGTCTGCTGTGAAGTGTGGTTCCTGCCAGAATCAGTAGCCAGAGTAGCTGCCATTGTTGGAGATCACCGCTGCCACACGCCTTGGCATTAATTCAAAGAGACTTTGGATGTGTTCTTGGGGTACATCAGACCAAGCAGCTTCCACACATTGACAAAGTTGATCGGGTGTGGCAGCTGGGGGTGTAATCTGGGCCAATCGTTGAGCAACCACGGACCACATGCTTTCTATTGGTGAATGATCCAGAGAGCAAACCGGCTTGGGAAGCAATTCAATCTGGTGATTGACGAAGAACCTTTGGGCAATGCGTGCCACGTGTGGTCACGCATAATTCTGTTGAAATATGGCTGTGGCCAAGCCCTGAAGGTAAGGAAGGGCAACTGGCTCCAACACCTCGGAGATGTAGTGCTGGCTGATTAAAGTACCAGAAATGCGTATTAGAGGAATGTGAGAGTGATATCCAATAATGCCCCATACCATAATACCTGGTGCAGGATCAGTGTGGCGGTGCATAATGCAGCTGTTCAGCATCCTCTCTCCACGGTGTCTCCAGACTCGAATCCGCCCATCGTGGTGTTGCAGACAGATGCGTGACTCGTCAGTAAAGACAACTTCATTCCATTCTGCCGCGCACCTCCTTCTTTCATCTCACCATTGACGGCGGAGAGACCAAGACAAGTAGACCAGAGCAATTGACGTCTTACGGACAGACCACTCTGCTGTAAACGGCGTCGAATGGTACGCGCAGACACCGAATGATGCGTTACAGACTTAATGTGCTGTGCTATGGTTCGTGATGTGATTGAGCAATTCGTCACTGCCATGTGCACAATTTGCCTGTCCTCACGTGAAGTGGTATATTGAAGTAGATACGATCGACCTCGTCGGTCCGTCGTATCCTCCTGCATCAAACGGTCACATATCCGCATTACAGTTGTTTGCTTTCATCCAACACGACTACCGATTTCTCTGAAAGATGATCCTCAATCTCGGTAGGCCACTATCCTTCCTCTTCCGAACTCGGATACTTGATCAAAAGCTATTCACTGTTTTCTACGAGACATAACTGATCGTTTTTTAAAAAAAAACATAAGAAAAACACAATAGCCGAACTTGAAATCGTCGAAATGTCGAAACCTTAAATAGCGCTTTGAGGTGGCGCTACAGGCACGCGTGATGTGTGTCTGCGCTGAAATTCTAATGATTTGCATATCTCACCTCCGCTAATGCATGTTGAAAATTTCATGCTATTTGCATGCTTCCTTCAGGTTGTTGCATTTACGGTGGCTAGCAGTGTCTATATATATATATGTATGTATGTAATAATTCTCTCTATAGTACTCTTTTAAATAATCTTCTTTAAATAACTTTTAATTCTTTGGTTTAGGTTTAACGCATTGATCTTAATCGTAATCGAATAGTAGCATAGCATCAGAATACTCGCTCCCGCCCGTTCTAATCAATCATGTCTCCTGTTAGAAAGGAGTCACGTGATCTTCACAGCCGATATAAAAGTGAAAGTTCTTTTGTGCTTATGCTCTCACGTAATAAATTCCGGTGCGTGCTTAGACTAATTTATCCCTTAATAAGCCGGAATTCTGAAATGACTATTTCTAATAAGGTACTTCTCTACACTGCCGTTTTGCGGCCCATTCTGAGTTACGCTGCCCCTGTGTGGGGCTATGCAGCAGACTCTAATATTAAAATTCTAGAAGTTGCTCGAAATTCTCTCATAAGAAATATTGTTAGACCTGGCACATATGTTAGAAATTCTTTAATCTATAGGGACTTAAAAATCCCTGCTTTCAAAAATTACATTTAAAATCTTGCCAAAAATTTTTTTAATGATATTCCTTTCACAAATAATTTAAATCTATTGGACATCCAAAACTATGTTTTGGATGATAAAATCAAAAGGCCAAGGAGAATCCCCCTTGAGTCTTACACCCCCCCCCCCCTAATTTATTTCTTGCTCATTCACCGGTGGTGAATGACCCATATTAGCGAAATTTATTAATTTTTATCTGATTTTTACTGTTAAACTTTAAATTTTTGTCTTAAACTTTTTCTGCTACACCCACCAGGACAGCCCTTTTATCCACTTTATATTAAATCTCCCCAACTTCAGGGCAGCCAATAGAAATTTTTCTCACTTACTGCAATCAACCAACCACAGTGCCTTCCTCTACATTCAGCTTCTACCTCTGAAACACATCAATCTTTTTCCGCCAAAACCAGGAAGAGCGTTCAAGACTCTGACGTCACCCCTCGTCCTTTACCACCTAGCCAATCAGATCCAAGCCTTTACTACTTCTTCAGGAAAGAACACTTCAGTCATGCCATCCACTTGAAGGCGCCATTAACATCAGATAGGGGAAGGAGGATCAGTTCTGATCCATTTCCCCAGGACATCAATCGAAACTCGAAACTCGTGCTTATGCTCTGTGTCTCCTTGTCGTCGTCTTGATTATGTGTAAATAGCTGCAGCTCTTTTATCCTCTTTGGGTCTTATGTGCTCGTATGCTTATTGTATTGTCGTAACGCCTTTGATATTTCATGTGAAAATAATGAGTTAAGGGAATTCAGAAGAAGTTCAACAGCCAACATAAACATTATCGTCAATTCTACATATAAGTAACCAACATAAATAGACCTCAAATAGGCTACATGTATTTGTTACAGAGTTAAAGTAATAATGATTAACGATTATTGATAGCGATCAATGCAGATGTTTATAATGTAATTCTTGGAATCTATTTTGTTTTAAATATCGGTATCTTTCACCGATCATGGTGCGCATTTTTGTTCAAGCATGTAATTTTTTTATTTTAAAATATTTTTTATTCGTATTATTTATTTTATACACTTTTTTTTAAAAAATTAAATTAATAAAAAAATTTTCCTAATGTAAAATTATATTTTTCATTACTCTTCTAGTGTAATACAGAAACATTACAACAAATCAAAAAGGAATTACCAAAAACTACAACACACATATATCCGAAAATTTAATTACAATTTGAGAAGTAGTAGAATTTTCGTTTATTTTTTTTTATTTACATTCATATTTTTTCCCCTTTAGTCCTTGCATATTTTCCATATTTCAAGTATTACGAACTGTCATTAATTCTCTCTTATTTCTCAAAATGTTCGTTCAATTATACCCTTCCAACATGTCTTATATTTTAATATTTTCGCAAATTCACTGGAGTGCAGTTAATTCTCTACTTCTATACCTTATTCTCATATTGGCTTCATCTTACAATATATAACTTACTTTATTTCTAAGCATTGCTAAAGCAAGGTTTTTTCCATTTATGCAAATGTTTTGGTAGTCTCTAAATTATTAATACTGAATGAATCTTGAGCTACGTTCGTATTTTATTGAAACAAGATTTCTTTCCTTGGAATTTAAGAAAAGCAGAAAAGTCCACGCAGAAATTTTTATTCAAGCTTTCTTTTTAATTTCCCGGGAGAAGAGGAGCAACGAATTTTGTCTTTTTTGAAAAAAAAAATGCAAATCACTCGTTTTTCTGCATTTATCAATATTTATTATAGTTGTAGGGTATGACAAAGAAGCACGGGCTATTTTGTAAATTAGTTTGAAATGTATGAGCAAAATTTACCATATTGTATTGTGTTTGATTTAGCATGAGAAATTATATTATGTTAAAATATTAATATTTTAAATATTTTTTTAAATTTTACTTTAAAAAAAAAGAAATGGAATTTAACATGCGTGTTCGCGAAATTATATGTTTACTTAGAAACATATACGATGCAATATTGTGTGAATACTGGTTGCATTTGGTTCCAGTGAAGAGAGGCATTTTGAAACCAAAATTGGTTTAGTATTAACTGACATCTATTTCTCAGCGCAGAACTTTACACACATTTGAAAACTTAAAAAAATATATTTAAATTCTTAAAACTATACATTCCAAAGTTCTCACGAAGTTCTTATCTTGCCTTTGTTTTCTCTTCTTCCACTACATGTTGCCATTTGGCACTAACTGAACTTACCTTTCTTTTTGTGCTCTCTTACCAAAAGGGCTAGTTTTTCCGTTCTTGAGTGGGCTAGTACTTCAGAGTCCTTTACCGCGATTAGGAAATAAAAAAATTCAAAGAATTTAAATTTTCAATTTAGTTGCTTTTTCTTGTATTTTTCAGGTATTTTTATTTATTTATTTATTTTTTTTTAATTTTGAAATATTGATATTCAGACACTTTGGTATTTACTGAAAAAATATCTTTTGAAATTTTGAGTTTGTGGAATAATGAAATTAATTGAGATGTAGATTTCAAAGGGTTACGGAAATGATCAATATTAAAACTTAGCCTTTAGAGATCTATCGATAAAATAGTGATAAAGTTTAGAGATCGTGATAGTAGAGATAAAGTTTTGAAAGAGATACAATAAAATTAGAATTTAATTTAGAGATAAAATAATATATATAAAGTTTGAAATTAATGTTGCTTTTAATAGTTACGAAGTTTAATGTCTTAAAGGTAAAGTTAAATCTGGAAGTTTAAAAGCCTTTATTTAAACTTTTTGTAACAATACATAATTTAACCGTTCCAATATTAATTAATAAGGTAACAACTATCACCTAATGGAACAACATTTATGATTAGGGTTGAAGGCATAATTTAATTAATAATTAAAGTGTCCTAAAGCTTGATTTTATGTAAATAAAACATATACGTTATTCGGAAGATAAAAAAAATGTATTTTATTACTCAATGAGCGTTATTAAATTAGTAAAGGTTATTAGAATTTATATTTTGTTTTGATACAGTTCATCAATAAATTCCGTGCTATGATTAAGCATGTAAAATAGTTTTAGATATCAGTAAAGAAAATTAAAACATTATAGTCAGTAGTAACTATAAGAGAGTTTTATTATGCAATAAATGAGGGTGGGCAGACATTTCAGGGTAGGGGGGCTACTTCTACTTTTTTCAGTAATGTAGGTGTAGTAATCGAAGAAAAGGTATGTTTACAATATTTTTTATAAGTTAATTAATGATAAATACGGAATAAGTACTTACCTATATAACTAAAATATAAAAAAAAAATACTCAAATTTTTAAAACCGCGTTTAAAGCAAAACGCAAGAAACAAGCATAATAATAATAGCTACAAATATAATAATATCAAATGATGCTTTTTTTTATCAAACAACTCAAAAAACATTAAAAAATAAAAACACTTTTATCTGAAGTTAGTTCTCGTAGTTTTAGTTAGAAAAAGGCTTAGTCTGCACACTCTAAGCCAATCTTGAGTATTCCGGTATATACGAGAGCTGTTCAACAAGTAATACTATTAAAATTATAAAAAAATAAATAAATAAAACAGAATACCTTTAAACGTCCTCATTTACATGGGTTTTTTTTCAAAATAAGTTCCGTGGCACGTAATACATTTATCCGAAAGCTGTGTCCACTTCTTAGAAACATGTAAAAGTCCGTTTTGTGAAGGCTGTTTCAAAACCGCTTTCACAACCTTTACAAATGCTTTGTTGCTTACAAAACGTTTGCTTCGTAATGGTTACCTAAGTTGAGGAAACAGCCAGGAATCGCATGGAGCGACATCAGGACTGTATGGAGGGTGTAGTAAAATCTCTACGTTGTTCTGCTGCAAAATATCCAGTACGCAACGCGCAATATGTGGTCCGGCATTGCCATGGTGCAATAAGAAGCCATTTCGAAACAATGGTCGTTTCCTTTTAACGTGCTCTCTCTGTACCATTTTTCGCCTAACATTCGTGTAGTACGATTCGTTTATGGTAGTTCCGGGTTCGATAACGTGTTGATGCACAATTCCTTCATAATAAAAATATCATGGTCATAACTTTACCAACTGATTTCACAGTTTTGGCTTTCTTGAGAGTAGGTGAAGAAGGATGTTTCCATTCACTGCTTTGTTGTTTTATGGTTGGGTCATAGTATTACAACCAAGTTTCGTCTGCTGTGATAAAGCATTTTAAGATATTGTCGCCTTCTTGTTTCAGACATTAATGATATCGTATCATATCAAAGGTCTCCGATGCTGATTTTGGCAAATTTTTGCTTCCATTTCGACAACTGGGTGCGTCTCTTAGGCACCCACAAAAACGCTTCAGTTCGATCACGTGATACTCAAGTATACGAGTCTGTAAACGCCATCTATCAGTAACTTTTGTTAATACAGACAACAAACTTTTCTTATGCCACAAAAATTAATATTCCGATGAGTGGTTTTGCGACAGTAAAATTAGTTTAATTACTTATTGAACAACCTACGTAATAAGTAACTGTTAAACTTTAGGCAATCTCCCCAAAATGTCTTAGCAGCCCACCGGCTGATAGCGATCTACTTAATACCTACCCCCGCAATAAATAATCTCCTGGTTTAAATGTATAATGGGAACCAATTTTTTGTTGAAAAAAAATTCATTCAGACCTCTATCATTTATTTAAACGATCAAGACTTATTTCAATTTTCATGCGTTTTAAAATTCTTAATATCTCAAGCATTCCTTCTAAAATGTTGTTTCATTAAAAGCTATAAAATAATGCATTAAAAGTATTTCATTCTGTGTTAAGAACTGCAATTTTTTAAATGTATTTTTCAAAAATTTGATCCGTGTTTGATATTTTGTTGTTCGGTACATGTTATTATAAGATAATACAATTTTATTCATTAGAAAGTTAGAAATATTTTTATTTAATAAACATTAATTCAATTGCATAATACTATAATATATAATTATTAATAAATATTATTGTTTTTCTGTAGTTAATTTGGATATCTTTATTAGATTATTTTGTTAAATTTTGCACTAACTAAATCAACTATCTTGGGCCAAAGAGTAAATAAAATAATTTAAACACGAATGTTGATTATATTAATATAAAAATATGGAAAATTAATTTAATTAGCTCAATTTATTTGTTCATAACACTTTTAAAATAAAAATAACGTAGTTTGTGACATAAACATAATTATATTTTTCAAAAATATATAATGAAATTATTATGAATTATATGAAAGCCTTATAGTTGTAAAAATTATACATTTTGCTTCCAGTTCATTTTAACACAGTAGCAAACCCAATATTTAACTACAAATAAGCCCCCCTTTCATAAACTATTAAAAAATTAAAGATAAAATATTATGCGGCAAGTAATATTATATTCTTAAGTATATTTTTTGTGCTATCGAAGTTAATATAAAATAGGCTACAAAAATTAAAATGCTTGTTTTAAAGCTTGAATAAATGAAAAGTAAGAACTATTAAAAAAGAGTTTTTTTCAACCATGTTCCCACGACGAAGTCTACATATGAATTTGTACCTAACTTCTCTACTTTTCAGGAGTGAAATCTAATTTAATCGAAGTTTAACTAAAATAAACGTAGTTTGAATTGGTTTCAGAAAATTATGTTGCCTAAATTTCACTCAGAATAAAAAGAAAAATAATACATAAACTAACATCTTGACGAGTAATTTTAAAAGAATACCCATGGGGTTAAGATTTGAAAATGGTAGAAAATTTGCTTCTTTTATATATGCATAACAATCGCTGCCATTTTTTTTTGTATAAAATGACTTCATTTCAGAAATCCTAATATTTTCTTAAATTTTACAGATAAAACGGAAAAGGTTTATAAGACTTCAAGGAATTAAAAGGTCAAAGTGTTTATTTACTATATTATTCTTTTAAACCAATTAAAAAGGAAATCGAACTGCTGCATAATGATTACTGAAGCAATTACATTAACACACAAAGATGTAGAACCTACACTGAAGTAGAAAGCAGGAATTTTAAATATTTAATTCATTAAGGCATTGCAAAAACGTTCTTTGTTTTATTTTTTAATTTTTTGCTTAAATTGTTACACGCTAAAGACTGAGTTTTTTTTAAAATAAAGTTATTTGGTTGTAAAAAAATTGCAATGATATTTATGGGTAGAAAAGTAGCAAGTGTTGTACCATTTTGAGATCTTAATTAAATGGGTCATCTTTTTAGAAATAACTTGCCTGAGGTAGTATATGTGCAATGTTTTTCTTTTTGTGAAGTCAAAATTAGGTAACATCATTTTCTCAAATCGAGGCAAACTATGCTATTTTTAACTATAAGAGCAAAGTGTTTTGTTGTATTTGTTACTGCGATTATACATATATTTTTACTGACTTGTAAGATCAGGTTAGTGAAAAATTCACTGTAAAGTTATGAAGTTCGAGGACACAGTACCTTATGATTGCATGGAAAGTATCAATTTTCCACACTTTCAAAATATGCTAGTCGTTATTTAACCAACTAATAGAATTTTTATAAAAAACAATTCATGGAATAGAATGTCTTTCCTTTTCAACTGTGACCCACTTGATGATAAGTTTCGGGACACCCTGTATTTGCGATCCACTCTCATATTACCCCTCTTATAATATAAAAAAAATAATCCAGAAAGAATATAATATGAGATTTTCACTTGGGTAGTAAAAAACTGAAATCATGATATCAAAAAATGCCAAGAATTAAATGTCACTGGGTGAGTGAATGAATGAATATTAAGGTCATCCAACTCAGCAACACGAGGGCCTTAAATGCACAGTTCAGTCACATAAATATGGACACCACATACTTTAGATATCGACGTTAAATAACCAATTAAAAAGGCAAGTGTCAGCATAGTGCAATTGAGCGTATATAAAGGGTGTCAGGGCTTATGAAAACACTACAGTCATTGGCGTAATGCAGAAATAGAGCAATTTACATATCCGACGTCCAAAAGGACATGATCATTGGCTTTCGAGCCAAAGGTGGAAGCATTTCCGAAACGACTAAATTTGTGAATGGTTCAAGTGCAGCTGTAGTAAAAGTATATCATGCATGGAAAAATGTGACTGTCCAAAATCAGGGACGAGGAAATGGGGTGCACCACGGGACATGGATGAACGACGGCTGCGGAGATGCGTTCGGGCGAATCGACGTGATACGATTGAGCAACTAACCACCCCGATGAATCAAGCGGCTACCAACAGTGTCTCTGAAACTACTGTGACGGGCTCACGCGTCTTTTCTTTAACAATACCTCTGGGTTCTTCGATGGCCAAGATTAATGGCAACTCTTTTCCAATCAAAACCCAAGAAGCGAAATACGAACAAGAAATGCAAATAAGATAGCTTTTAAAAGAACAGAAGTTGCAGTAAGCAGGATGGCAATTTGGGAAATGTTATGTTTGGAAGAGATACAAGCGTGAATTGACAGCCTATCGTAAAGTTACCTGGAAACCCAGCCATTACTACAAGGTGCATACCATTGCACGCGCGCCCAGAAGTTTCCATATAGAGATCGAACCTAAGTTTGGATTAAGGTAGGACTGATTATTTGATATTTGGACTTGTAATATTATTAGAAGTAAGAGTAGGCGGAAAATAATTATAACGTAGAGAAGGTGGTCTAAATTACGTGATTCAGTTTAACTATCACTGTGTGTTCGTTCATTCTAGATTCTCACTTATTTAAATTTATCTAAATTGTTAGACATTTGAGTTATATTCTTAATAAAGTCATATTATGAATTTAAAATGTCTGTTTATTTAGAAAATCCCACACCTGTAGCTCACGCTGTCAATCAAAGATACGGCCACCAAAGGGGGCTATATCACACTACTGTTCAGTGAACGTTGCTGCGTATGATCCCCGAAGCAAACACCTGGTTCATTAATCTATGCTGACTGCTATTCGTTGGTAACGAAGGCGGACATTTGCACTCTAGTACCACAACTAGGCGTTCAGCGAGTGGCGACAGGTAGCATTTTCCAACGAATCACATTTTATACACCATCGGACTGATGGCCTTTTGCGTATACAGAGTGAAAACTCTGAAAGCAAACACCTTGCAGCCATTGCCGAAGTATGGGTGCATAATGGTCAAGAGAATGCAGTTATGGCATTCTCTGGGTTCATTCATCATTGTGAAAGGTACGATGGATCAATGCAAGTGCGCATCTGTCCTAGAAGATCATGTCCACCCCTATGTGCACATTGTTTTTTCTCAGAATGATGTCATCTACCAGCTGACAATGCGAAGTGTCATACTTCTGGTAGTGTGCGTGCGTGGTTTGAAGAGCACAAGAATGAGTTTACCCTTCTCTCCTGACCAACACACTCACCTGATTTAATCCCAATCAAGAATCTCTGTGGGACCATCTTGATCGAGTTGTTCGCAGCACATGGATCATCACCCTCATAATCTAGCGCAGCTCGCCACGGCACTGGAGTCGACATGGCTCAACATCCCAGTGAACACCATCAGGAACCTAATTGACTGTCTTTCTGCACGTCTCGCAGCAGTCCTCACTGCTAAAGTTGTCAATTATGACTTTAGACAGGTAGTCATATTAATATGACTAGACTGTGCATTGATGAAAGATATAATCTATACAAAATTGATAAAAGCTTTTCATTTTTAAATTTTTACAAAACAGCAAAACTCAATTTTGTAAAATGTTATGTGTTTTTTTTTCTAACACAGCATTGCTCAAACTGTGGCAAACAAAGTCGTGTTGTAGCTTTAGCGTCAAAGTATAGTATTATTGAATTCAATACATTGCTATTGCATGTGAGAGGAGTGCATTACAAGTTATAATTGAATATTGGTTCGCAAGTATTGAAAGATTGAGAAGCACTGTCCTAACGTATTAAGCTATTTTAAATTAAAGTATATCTTCTACACAGAAACGTTTTAGATTAACAGTTAATTAATTTGTACAAAAATGACAATTAATTAAAAGCTTTTAAAATTAAAATATTTATAGATGAAGAACTGGTGTCAAAGAATTTATGATCGAAGGGAAAAATTATCAAACGACGAACTTTTTTATTCCAACAGTTTGAAATCCCGATGAAATATTTCTTGAGCGTACCAATGTTGTATTCAAATCCTTCCATTGACTTAAGTAAATTAGGATAGAAGAAAAGTGAATGTAAATATGATTTATAAATTGCGTGCATTAGTCAATGTTTATTTAATGTGTGATTCTTACGACGTGAAATAAAATCTAAATGGAAGTGATAAATTATTGATAATTGTTTTTGGAAAATAATACATTTTAAGACGGTATTTTGACTTACAAAATAACTTACAAGCTATTTTAGGGGCGACACTTCAAAAGAAATTATTAAAATGTGTTTCAATTACATGATTTTTTATATTTTTTGCAAATAAAATAATTTGGAATATATACATTTATTTGAAATATCCAATCTATTAAAAATTGGTACATACTATGAGTTTGTCCTAATGGAAGTACAAATCTTTAATGTTTTCTCTAATTAATGAAATATTTTCAACAGTTCTTTCCTCTAAGTTGTGAATGAATATTTTGTGGTTTTACAGAAACACTAAAGAGACAAAACAACACTATAAGTCTATTAACACTATATTTTTCTTAAGAATAGGTGTTAATAAAGAAATATATAATAATAATAATAATATATTGCATCGAGAAGAAATGGTGTATTTTGTGATATGTAGTCGTTTGTAGAATAGGTCAGTGGCCGAATGCTAGCGTATCGCGGTTTCACACCGTAAGTCCGAGGTACTATCTCTGATCTAGGAATTGTTGACTCAGCCTTTCATAGCTTCAGTGGGTTGACAAATAAGTACCAAGCTTACTTGGGGATTCTACACTGGGGATTTCACATCAGACTGACCATTTAACTAGAGTATCTGCTCATGCATCTCAGTGCAGAAGGTCACGAATACTGAGATGAGCACAGTTAGCCTTGTCCATCAGGGGCTGTTGGAGTTGTTTTGTCGTTTGTAGTAATTGTTTATTCAATTTTAGAATAAGGAAAATTATTTCGAGAGTGAGCTCAATCAAGACAAAAAATACAACATAAAGAGTTATTCAAATTTTTTGCAAGGAAGGATTTGGAAAAATATAATGTAAAATTATAATCATGTGTTCAAGTGAAGGGAGCTGTCAGTTATTTTTAGAAATTACAACAGTGTTTTAGGGAAGTTTCAACCAATTACTAAGACACTAAAGGGATTATGATATTCTATTACTTGAAATCACCAATAAATCTGTCAAAAAAAGTCAATGTCTATTCTTTTTAACGAGGAATCACTAATAAATCTATAAAAGTATTGGTTTTAATTCTTTAGTGGGAATTGAAATAAGACGATTTTCGAAAGAAGACGTTCGTATTTATGAAGTAGATATTATCAATACATAAGATTCAAATTTAGAGTAAACATTAATTTAAGTCGTTACATGTATAATTTATATATATATATATATAAATATATATATAAGGTTGGATCCATAAAGCGAAGCTAACCCTAATTCACTTGCCTAATTCAGCGACAGCTTTAGAAATCATAATAGGTCTAAAGTTTAGTCCAAAGACTTTTTTGTATCTACATTTGTTGTGTCTGGTGAATTCTAATTTCTTCCTGCTTTAGCACTGTAGGTTCTAGTACTTCTTCACTTTTATTTTATTTTACTATATATATATATGAAATATTTCTATAATATTGCTGGTGAGTAGTAGTAATTATAACTAAAATGTCGTAGCGAGTGGATGTTATTACTGTAAGGTCGATCATATTTTAAATGGCCGATGTTTATTATTTCATAGCATTGATGAGGTAGTCTGTTGAGGTTAGTAATCTAGTTTATTGCACATCTTGAAACTCAGAGGCATATTAAAAACATAAAGCATGGGCAACACTACACAGAACAAAGACAACGAACACACAAAGCGCTACAGTCAACTACATGTCTGAAGGACTAAGACAGAACAGTCGGGATTTTCCAGACGCTGTTTATACCAAGCGGGAAATCACATGATGTGGTTGGGTGGATAGGTGTAGTTTCAAAAATCCTCGTTAGGCGAGTGGCTAGTTAAAATAATTAAACAGTTGTCCTGAAGGGTTGAACCATAGATAAATCAAAAGTAATTAAAGATTAAATTACTGGGAATTACTATTTATATTATTATTATTAGTGTTTATTAAATATATAATAAACACACACGTATATATATAGTATATAAATACATATAATAACATTCCTTAATGTTTGAAATTTAGAATGCAATTTAAAAGCCAATTTTATGTTCATTTGTATTGTTTTTTCGATGGGTATTGACACAAAATCAGGAAATTTTCTTTCGTCTGATTTTGAAATGTTGGTCGCAAAGTGACAGAAAATGTTTCAGTTTTAATGTAATCCTTCAATTTAAATTTTTCCTACTGAAATGTGGAGAGATAAATTGTTGGAAATCTTTTTCCTCCCTTATCTTAAGGAAAAATCCAGAAACAATTTATGGTGTCGTTTTGGATTTCGTTGCAACTCAAACTCAAGACTTAATTTGCTTTTGGGCACAGACAGTACATAATTAAAAACCTTTTACGGTTAGAATAAAGTCTCAAAATGAAATTTGAGTGAAAGGAACAATGCATACTTTTAATGGAATTCTTTACAGTGTGTCCAAATCTCCAGAAAGTGGAATGCGAGAAATTTTTCTCTTGATAACACAATTTCTTAAAAACTCTTCTCATATTTCGTTTCTGTTCAATAGTACAGAATATTAATATATGGATGGGACGAAAAGGTAAGAGAAAAGTTTCAATTTTCCTTTCATGATTTCATAAATCAATTTTGAGTTTTCGAATAGTTTGGAATTTAGATGGAGAATTCAGTTTTAAATTTCCTTATTTATTTGTTGAAATTATATTTGTTTATTTTTCAAATATTTTTTTAAATAATTAGAAGAAAAAAATCATTATAAGTACGCTGAGCTTTATTAATAAAAATGTGTTAGAATTTTCTAGATGTCTTCATTGAAAAAATATTTAGATTTTTCTGATAATAGAAACTGATATATATAATAATATATATAAGTACTTTGAATCTATTGCTTCTCTTGACTTTTTAAATGTGTACAAAATTTTAAAGTCCATGCATTTTTAAAATTTTTCTTTAAATAAAATATTAATAAGAAATGTGAAAGCAATAGTGTGTGACTTCTGTTAATCTAGAATATTAATAATATTATTTTTTATTGTGGCAAACTGATTTTTAAATTTAAACCTATATATATATTTTTGAAAATAATGATATTTTTAATTATAAACATGTGCGTTGTTCTGTACTATCTATAGGTTGGATTATAGTCAGTAAATTATATAATGAGAATAAATATATCTATGAAAATATTCTTCTATATAATTTTTTTCAAATAAAGATCAAGTAAAAACACACTTTAATTCTTTTTGTACACTACATACAATTTTGTGTTACGTTAATTTGCACGATTTCTATAAATGAAACATTTTTTTTTTCTTTTTTAAATAGGGCAAATCAAGTAAATGAATGAAAAAAATATTTTAGTTTAAATTATTCCTTAGCTTGATACCTTTTATAATCTTTTTTTTTACATCCCAATTGCAACTAAAAACTTCAAAGTAAGTTACCTCACAGAAATAATAATCATTAATTTTTCCTCATTTGAAAGGCTAAGATTTTTTTTTCAATTGCGACAAGTAATTTCATATTCCTTTAACTACTGCTATAAATACATGCAACACAAGCTGTTATGCATATCTGAATCAAAGTAATATTGATTGTTTTTAATAAATAATTCAATTTAGAATTTGTACATTTTTTAGAAGAATTTATCAATAAGTTTTCAGAAAAAACATTTTTTATGAATATCAATCATATTATCATAAAGCACGTACCAAGTTCTTGCATAGTTCAACATACTTATAAATCATATTTCATATGAGTACGTCAGTAATTGTAAAGAGGGTAGCATATTTTAAAATCTCTTTATGAGAGTTTGTAAATTTTTCTTCAAAAAAATAAAAAAATAAATAAATGATTGATTGCCTTTTTGGGACAATTTGAGCCTCAAACCTGTATTGAATAATACATATGTATGAGTACAATCAAACGGTTTGTGAAAACCAATAAATCAAAGAATTTTATAAATCCTACCATGTTTCTTCTATTCATAAAAGAAAAAAAATCCACAATTTCATTCGAAAAATGTGACTTTAATTCCAAAATCTACGAATTTTATTTAAAAAAAAACAGTTTTGAAACAATATTTTGAATCAAGCTTTTATTTGATATCGACGAACCTTCCTTTTTATTGCTACCAAGAGTTTCAAAACGTAATACTTCTTCCGCTATAATATTACATCGTTTTCTTTCCTGGTAAACTGTTTTAAAGTCTAGAGCTTCTCTTTCAACTTCTAAAAGAGAAAAAACAAGACATTATTACATACCGCGAGCAATTCAAAGTCTCACTCGATTTTTTCGAAATAACATATTTTCTGCTAAGGTGCTTACGAACATCTCCGTTGTTAAATATTTATTGCTTCGGAAACAATTTCTGAAAAGTCTAGCTTTGTTTCTTTGTATATCGAACGCTAGATATGTAGCTCTGCCTTCAGGATATTAAACTAGAATATCTCGTATTTTATGTCGTATATATCATGCCATGTTCTTCAAGAAACTGACAAGCAAACAGATATTTTTTTTTAGAAAATCTTCATTTCGATCAAAACTATTAACTGTCTCAAAACTATCTTCAATAGGTTGGGGAGTAAATATAAATGCATTGCTGCGTGTTCTGAAATATGAATCGAAAATATATAGTCAGATATTATTTTAAAACATGAAGCAAATATTATATTTCCTAATCCTGTCTTGAAATTATAGCAGGCATTAGAGTTTGCCATATAAACTTTAATATAAAACAGTTAACTCATAATATGATATTTTAACCTTTTATCTACCGCATTAAGATTTACAGCAGTTTTTTTCATGTGATATTTTTTTTGAATCACTGCATTGAAAATTAAGGGATACACATAAATATAAAATACTGCACTTAGGAAAATTTAATTAAGTAGAGCTGAAATTAATTACTTCAAGATATTCAACTGTAAAATTAATTAAACACTTTGTTTACTTAAAATAAATAGACAAATCGTTTTCTGAGGTCTTCATTAATATACAAAAAACGTAAGACACTTACCTTTTGATATTAACTATTCTTTCGGAACAAAAATGAAAATCTTCGCAATCCGCTGAAAACGCCATCATCTGAAAACGCAATTTCTGGTATAAAACTCTTCACCTTCCCCGCTAAAATACTCATCATGGAATCCGTGCAGCCATATATCTTGGGAGATTGGTTTTTAAAGAATATTTCTGCTAAATATCGTCAGAGTATTCGTAAAAATAGTTATTCTATGTAATTTTAAAGTGGTTCTTATACCGTCGGTAGATAAAGGGTTAAAGCAAGTAATGTATGAATTTTAAAATATATATAATCTAGAGCAGGGTTACTCAACCGTTTTTATTGCTGGACCGCATACATATGTCAGATTTTTCACGCGGACCACATACATATGTTAGTTATTTCATGCAGGCTGCAATATGAGGATAAATGGAGGAGAAATGCTTTAAGACCAAGATAACACTGGAAATGTGGAAAATTTATACAAATATTATATAACTCCTGTTTTTCTTTAATTATTATTTTTTACATTTTTATTTTTGTTACTAAAACTAAATTAAAATCATTTAAGAAACACTCCTTAGTAAGCAGTTTCATATAATTACCAAAAATATAACAAACTTCATAGGATATCTTTGTTACCACTGTGTTATTGCTACTGACAAAACACTTAGTTGCTGTTGCAAAGATTTTTCAAGAAAGCCTATTTATCACCTTTTGAAAGAGATCTTCGAGGAAAAGTGTCATTGAATGATTCCTGTTTATTGATATTTTTAAATACAGCACTTTCATGACAAATCGGACAATTACTGTGATCCATGCTTATTTTTCACTACAAAATAGTCAACCTCCCAATAATGTTCAAATGATACATTTTCTTCAAATATTTTTCGCTTGCAAGATATGAAAGGTAGTTAAAAATTAGTTCCTCCCATAAAATTGTCGCTACTTCACGGTTGTCTGTTATCATTAACCGTAACCATTCCAAACAGAAAAAGAATATCTATTAGCACCCGTACGACACCAACAGCAAAAAGCAAAATTGATATATCTGATTTCTTGCCAAATTTCTCAGCAAATTTTTAATACAATGTTCTTGGATAAGTAAATTTCTCAGAGCAATGGGCCATGACCGGGCCACTTAAAATGGCTCGGTGGGCCGCAGGTTTAGTTTCGCAGATCTAGAGAGCATAATTTAAAAAAGCAACAAGCTTAAAACATGTTGAGTGTGTGCTTTACCTTTCATACATGTATACAATGATTTTTTTTCATAACATTTTTAATAAATGTGCTTACAGCTACTCTCTTTTTACTGTTAAACGATAGCCAGATAGCGCTCCTAGTTCTTTAGGAACGAAAATTCCTTTCATCCGAACTAATAGTTCGAGTACTGTTTGTGTACGCTTTTTGTTTATTTTATCTTTTGAAAAATGCTGCGTTGTGTTCTCAAATGAGGGTTTTATGCATGCTTTTGTGTCCTTTGTCATGTTGCTAAGCTTAAGAGAGTTCGCCTATGTGATGGGTTCAAAAAATTGAATTTTTTTTCTTTCATAAATTGCTTCCTTAATATGTCTAGAATACGGTGGTAGAGTGATTTATTAAAATTCGAAGTCATTATAAAGATACAGCAGTTAGAAGAAAAAGCTGTTCGGAGTGCTGAGTTGGCAGTCAAAGACTGGGCCTATTGTGTACAGTCAGCTTGATACCTGGCATACCGTTCTATACATAATACGTTGATACAAGTATAGAAAAGATTGTTCAGATTTAAATAGGAAATATCTAAAATTATTGCATATTTTGTCAAACTTGTTTTATTCTTGGTTTAGCTTCGAAGAGTACAACAGCTTCAAATTATTTATTTTCGCAATGAGTGGTTGAAAAGAAAATACGACTGGACATGTTCATTCTGGTCGTAATAAAAAGCGAAATTTTAGTGGGAACCGTTTTACCACCCAAAATGATACAGAATTTACATAAGCTTCTGCGAGAAAACTAAGAAACAGCATGAACATGAAGGTACCCATCGCTCCAAGTTTCGAGTATTGCATTTCGGATTTTGTTTCAGTATTTGCTGCAATTTCTGAAACTGTAATATGTTAGACTTGTAAAAGTGATTTATCTTTCTCGCAGAGACGCATAACAATAACGAATCTATAAATGTGTTGATTTGGAGTTTAGTTCCAAAGCATTTACACTGTGACCTCTAGATTATTGAAATTACAGCATACTTCTATGTCATTATCTTTTACGAAAATGTTGTAGGAATATTAAAAGTAATGACGAATGGGCCTCAAAGCCCATACTTATCTACAGAAACGTGATGGAAAGCTCATCTCACTCTCTGAGTTTGTACACGTGTGATGTCTTTAAAGAAATAATTACTACAAGAGCTGAACAATCGACTTTGAAGGAATTTAAAGAGGCAGAGGAAGAAGTATTGTATGAACCAGACATCGCCGATTGAGGATATACGATTTTTATCGTTTTAACCAGACTTGAAACTTAAAACGCGTTTTTTTCTGAAAACTATTTTTTCAAAATTTTCTCCATCATATCTCAAGAACGGTTTTACCGAATGACTTTCAATTTATAGGGTAGACTTAGGACATATAGAAACACGGAATGGACAACGAGTATTCCAAAATTTCTAATAATTCTATTTTTTTATAACAAAAAAAACCCCCAATAAATTTGAAACTTTTCTTCAGAGGTCGACCAAAATTCCAATTTTTTTTATTTTCAATCGAATACAATCCATTCCGTGCATTTAAGATTACAGATAAAAACAGCGTTTTTTTTTTCGGATAAGCCAATCAGCCGGAATCGTGGAGGAAGGGAGCTTTTCCTTTTTCGAAGCGGGTGTGTTCAGAACGTTATAACTCACGTTGTTTTGGATAGTTTTGGCGAATATGTTATATATATATACTCATAACATACATACAAATATATGCTAAAACACTTAAAGTTATATCTTTTAACTGGTCGACCAAAAGAAAAATTTACCTAAAAATACTTGAAAAACAGGCCATTACATGGGTACCCCCCTCATAAAGAATATTAAATAATGTTTGTGATCCCCCCTGTGTATATTACAGTCCTTTACATTTTACTTAAAAGTAATACCTAACAAGAAGGACCACAAATGGAAATATATAAAGGTTAATTTGAGCTCTATTAAATAATGAAAATAAAAAATATTTTACCCAGATAACAGGCAATTTAGCACTAGAAAGCTCGGGATTTCGATTACCCTTAAAAGTTTCCGGTGTCATTTTGACACCATGATATAAAATAATTGCAATTGCTAAATAAAATCTGGACTATAGTTAAGTAGGGTTTACTTTTAGGACTTTTTTTAATGTTATTTCATGTAATTATCATATATTATGACCCGTATGAAAAATTGTAAGAAAAAACAAATGACTTAATCTTGTAAAATGAAATAAAACAATAAAGTTCATAAGTAGTATAATAAGCAAAATCTTATTTTTTGGTGGGAATGCGAGTTCTTACATCATTATTTATCGTTTTTATTTGCAATACTGTTCGAATTAATTGGGACAAGTTTTTTTTGCCTGAGTTGGTATGTGATAATTAGTGATGTCTGGAACCACCTCAAATCGATTACATCTGCCTAGAGGTAGTAATGTGATTGATCAACCTTGACTATAATTTACTCGCTTGGTTGTTTTTGGTGTGTCAATTGTCAAGTTGTGGACCTTTCTAAAGGTTATAGTATGTAGCCGGTGGTTATAATTTTGCATTCCCTCTAACACGTATTGCTTTTACTTCTTCTGAGATGGATATTACTTTAAGGAAGCGTTTTAAAATAATTACTCTTATTGAACATACTTCTATGATTGTGAGATATATAGCTACTGTAGTTGGTGTGAATAGCTCAAACGTTTTAAGAATTTTAAGAACCTTTCAAGATTCCGGAACATCGTCTCCAAAAGGAAAATGAAGATGTGGGCTCACACGGAAAACTACTCCAGTAATTGATAAAATTTTAATAAGAAATAACAAAAAGAGAGTCAAAGACAGAAAAGCAAAGAACTTCGAAGGGTTTATTGGATTATGGTGTTAAAGTGAGCACCTCTCAACTATACGGAAAAGTCTTTTGGAAGTTAGCCGTAAGGGAAAAGACCGAGAAAAAAGCAAATTTCCCGTTCAGAAAGGAAAAAACTTTAGGATTATTAAAAATAAAATTATTTACTGAAGAAAAAAAAAATTTCGCTATAAAAAAATTTTAAATTTACAATTTAAAATTTAAATTTTTAAAACCTAAAATGAAACCCGCTAAAAATTTTTTAAAAATTTTTAAAAAACCCCTTAGAAGAAACAAGTTTTTTCCATGACCCTAGAACCCTTATTAAAATTTAAATAAAATTAAAATTTTATAATTTAGGGTTTAAATTTTATTATGAAATTTAACATGATTTTTTTTCCCCTTTGCCAATTTCAAGGGCCCTTTGGATTTTTGGGGAGGAAAAAAGAAGCAATTTCGGAAATAAGTAAATTTTGAAAATGCATTTCTAGGTTTCAAAGTGTTTGATGATCAGAAAAATGAAAAACTGCTTTGAAAGATGTTAATATGGTAAGGGAAATTACGCTACTAGTGAATTTAAATCCCGCCGGTTAACAAAAATACTATAGGGGGGACTTTAGTCTAATATAGAGTTTTCTGTCATATAAGTTTTGTTAAGAAGGCCTAAAAAATTTATATTTTTGGGTCCCAAAAATTTCGAACTTTAGATAAATTTGTAATACTCATCAAAAAATACATGATAATTTTTGCCTTTTAGAAAAAATTTTACAAAGAATTTTTTGTTATTTAATTTTTTAACTAGCATTGAAAATTTTCTAATTTTGAAATTTTTTAAATTCCATTTATATTTCAATTTTTGACTTAATAATTTGAATAAAGTAGATAAAAGTTGGGGACAAAAACCCTTCCAACACAATTTTAAAAAAGGACCATTTTTTTACAATAACTAATTCAAAGTTATATTAAATTAAATTTTATTGGGAAGTTTTTTACCTTTTTATTTAGTTTAATATTTTTTAAACAGTTATTTATAAGGATATTCTGCCTTAGTGTCAAAAGAGAAAACATTCTATATATTTAATTTAAAATCTGTCCTAATTAACCTAGAACCACAAAACTCTTTGGGTAATCAATAAAAATGTTAAATTTGCAAACAATTTTCAAATTCCCTGTTAAAGTGAGGAAAGGAGAACAAACTATACAGGTTCCGGTGTCCAATTGACACCGACGAAAGTTCTAGTATTAAACCTTGTTTACAATGGTTAACTACGCTCTCGAGTCTTGCAAGTCTACATCATGCGCTTCTCATTCTTAGAGAACAAAACTATTTACTTCATCTTGTGATACCCCCTTCCCGGGGGTATCATCTCTTCGTCCACGCGACCTAGATTTGTACGGATAAGAATTGACCATTGAACTTTTCCCTAATAAATCCCAGTTTTTTTTATCTCAATATATATTAATCAATGCAACACAAGTCTTATTTAGAGGAAAACGATTAGGAGTGATATGACGTAATTAATAATTCTTAACAAATAGCGCATTAAATCCTACTCACTATATTTATGATAAATTAACCTCCGAATATTTATCTATAGCCTATTCCTTAATTAGCTAAAATCTGCTCTATAATTAAACTTTAATAATATATCGCTTACCGATACCACACGGCGATCAGCAACCGAGCCTTATATCTTATATATGTTGTTATTATCCAACTTGATCCGGCTTCTATGCAATTTTCTGGCTTCTAACCGACTTCTATATGACTCCTATAATGCTTTCCGGCCTCCAGCTGACTTCTCGCGAATGCAAAAGCTCCAATATATATAATCATTTGTAATATTCATATCGCGTTTTCTTCTTGAGAAGGTTGGAATGAAATGCCATTCTGGTCCCAAAGATTCCCCAAGAGGATTTACAGAAGGCACGATAAAGCCCCGTCACAATCTATCCTTTAAGTGTTAAGATCACCAGGCTTTTTCCTATCACATAATGGTTTTATGGATCTCTAAGTAAAGATATCTACACGGATCCTCTTTTTTGTGCTCGACTTTAAGAGTCAAAGGTCTAATGTAATGATTCTGAAACTGTTGGGACACTAACCTAGGGGGCTCAATACCCTAGCGGGGGAAAAGTGGGAAAATGTTGAAAAAATGTTTTTTCTTTTTTTTAAAATATTATTAAAATAGCTAATACTTGAAAATAACATATGCTAAATTTCATACTTATCTTAATGTAATTTGTACTGATTAATTACGGTCGTACTGTAGTTATTACGTCAAAATAAATTATTATTGCATTCAATACATTGTTATTGTATAAGGGGTGATGAAAATTAAAATTGAAAATTTGTTCCTCAATACTGAAAGTTAGAGAAGCACTGGTCTAATCGATCCTGGTTGACTTTGTCAGATTCTGGAGAATTAGCAACAACCAGGGTGATTAAAATTCTTAAAAGCGCGATTATACTTTACAGTTACGTACAAATTATAGTTTGATGCGAATAGTACATTTTATTATTTAAGGTATCCGACTACTTGCGACACTTTTTTTTTATGAAAAAAATGGAGATATGGGGACTTTTTTGTGATTTTTAGATTTAGTTAGTATATTTTAAGGAAAAATCCTAAAATTGAAAACAGAAAAAATGTATTATTATTAAAATAGGAAAAAACTGGTGAAAATGTGCAAAAAACTGCAGAAACAGGGCCCGCTCTGTACAAAGATTTTATGAACAAATTCTCAATTTTACAATTTTGATGTGTTACTTTGTTGTTCCTGTTTGAAATGACCTTCAAGATAAGAGATATTTTAATTTTTTAAAAAAAATTAGAGCACTTTAACTTGGTGATTATATGAAATTGCTTAAAAAGCAGTGATTTTATTCACATAAAGGAATGTAAATTTTAAAATAAAACAGTGATTCATAAATCTGAAAGTCAAAACACTTCTACTGTTATACAGAAAATACACAAAAAAATGAGCACATTATTTTCAAAACTTTTTGAGCAATCCCTGTCCTCGTTTGAGCTTTTCTAAAACACACATTTCGAGTAAAACACATTTTGTAGTTTGACATCTTGTGTTAAGTTATGGCATCTGCTTTTACTAAAACACTAGTAGTTATTTTTCTAATGAATGGAAAATAAAACACTTGGTATTTTTATAAAGCTAATAAGATGGACTATAAAATTGTACATAAAAGAAAAATGTCGATTTTTGAAAAAAATCATGATTTTAGGGTAGTCGGATAGCTTAAGATATCTTACTATACATTTTTTTTTATTAGTACAGACCTCAAGAAGCTGGATAATTCTCTCAAGGATTGACGATTAAGCTGTTTTTCTCAGTATCTACTTTTACATTAGCAATTAACTTATAAAACTCTTAGCTTAGAAAAAGTGACAAAAATATGTCTGGTTTAAAGTACAATTAATGAAAGTAGGTAAGAGTTTCAAATAAATTAAATCATCATTTAATGGTTAATCTTAACTTCGTATTTGAAATATTCTAAGCAAATTTCACTCGAGGTACTGTACAAAGTTTTGAACATAACTTTTTGTAATTACTACGTTAGTTTTCTCCTTCGTTTGCTTCTATTATATAGTTAACGAAATCCTTAAACTTCAAGAATTTATTTTCATTAACTAATTCGGAAAACCAATAGGGATTCACTATAATAACAGGTGGTGACGGAATAAGCTAAAATCCTGTGTAGAAAAGTAATACAAATTATAGTGAATCTCACAAATAGCAAACATTTAAATAAATTACAAATGGCAATACATTATTTTTAAGAATTGTTGACCAAAAATAGTAATGAATAAATGTTTACGCTAACATATTAAATACTTCAAATATATCTTATTTATAACAAATATTTTTTTTTTAAATTCTTAATTGTGAGAAAAGTTATACTGTAAAAATATTAATGTTTCATTTTGTATATACAGTCGACTCTCGATAATTCGAAGTTGGAGGGAACAATGAAAAACTTCGAATTATCAAGGGGAATTAAGTAGGAAAACTCTCAAAAATACACGAAGAATTTTTTCTAACCCATTTAAATTTAAAACTATGTAATAAAGCAACAATTGTACTAATTTTTTAAAATACATTTTATACAGTACAAAAATAAAACAGAAGTTAAAGTCCTATATTAAAAGAATACACTTATGTCTTGAAAACAACTATTAAAAGAATATGCATACTATATATAATTAATCCTTTTGGTCTAAAAAAAATCTGTTATATTTTTTTTGTTTTAAGACATTTAATCTTACTTTGTCAATAGATTTTTCTAGAACAAATGAAGCCTGTAAAATGTCTGCATTAACATTATTTTCATGGAAAAAGTTGCGTAGTTTGTTTAGTGGCTCTCTTTAGCTTCTAGCAGCGTTAGCGGAGTCAACTCCTCCGATTCGACTTCATCACTTTCTGTATTATTGTGGTCCAAAGTCACAATTTCAGCGTCAGATAGAGCTAGCTCCCCATACAGCAATGTCCGTGTCAACCAACACGTGATGGTCAAATCTTGTTCTGGAAAAGCTTCCCAAAGGGATGGTTCAGCATTAAATTCAGTGAGTGTATCGTCCACATCAACCAGTTTGGCGAGGGGAAGCCTGACATTTTAAAACAGCTGTGAATTGTCAAAGAAGTAACAGATCTCCAAGCCTTGTCAATCATGATCAAAGCTGTTAAAATAGAAATAGTTACGTTCTGCTGATTTTCGAGGTTATCCAGAACGCCTTTAACGACTTCACGCCGATAAAAAGTTTTAAAATTATGTATGACACCCTGGTCGAGTGGCTGAAGTTTGGAGGTTGAATTTGGAGGGAATAATTGAAGTTTCACATTTAATAAAAGTGGTGCGTTATTGTGCACAGTACAGTTGTCTAAAAATAAAAGAATATCTCGTTTCTCTCTTTTCATATCCGAGTTCAGTGAGACCAACCATTCATTAAAAAGTTCAGTGGTCATCCATGCCTTCTTGTGTGAGCGGTATTTGGTATGGAACGAGTTTATGCCCTTGAAACACCGAGGTTTTGCAGATTTTCCTATGATGAGAGGAGTAATCTTTTCTGAGCCGTCCATGTTTAGAGTCAGTAAAATAGTTAACCTCTCCTTGCTATATTTTCCTCCATGGCATTTTTCTTTTTTGAATGTAAATGTTTTTTCTGGCAAACACTTGAAAAAGAGTCCGGCTTCATCCATGCTGAAAATGTTACGTGGTTCATACTCCTTTATTAGATCCGAAAGCGAGTTCTGCCACTTAGAACAAACGTTAATGTCGACACTTGAGCTTTCCCCGCACATTTTTTTGAAGACTATCCCATTCCTTTTCTTGAAATTTGTAAGCCATCCCTTGCTCGCCAAAAACTCGATTCCTAATTCTTTGCCGAATGCCTTTGCCTTCAATAAAGAGCCCCCCATCGGAATATTTTGTCCTGTCTCATTCATGAAACTAAACACTGTTCAAGACGTGGAAAATTACCTTTACTAACGCGTTTTCTCACTCTACTCGAAGATGCACTTAAGATTTTCTCTTTACTCTTCAGAATAGTGGAGAGCGAGCTCAGTGGGATTTCAAATGCTTCGGCTACATCGACCTTCCTCTCACCTTTCTTCAACTGATTCTATCACCTTTTGCTTTTCAGAAATTGTTAAGCACTTGTACATTTTAAAAGAAGACATGTTGTTCCTTTCACTTGGTAAGTCGACACTGAAGTGAGGTGTAAAGTAGTGGCCCAAGGTTTATCGAAATTAACAGGTAGGAAACGTAAATCACCACAACTTTAGTAAAATAATATTCTTAATTTAAAATTTGGAATCTAAAATGAACACAAGGCGTATTCACAGTTCACACTCAGCTACGGGGTATAACTTAATAGCAGGGGTCTACAACTATGGCACGTGGAGCAATTCTTAGTGGCACATTACCGCTCTTTTTTAAAAAATAATAGAATAAAGTTAAATCCCTGTCTTTCCTGTCTTTGCCTCGTACATTTTTATATAAAGGTTTTATTTCTTGCTTTCAATTCTCTGCCATAAAACGATTCTGCTGAATTATCTTGGATGTAGTTCGAGTTCTTTATTTAAAAAAAATCTGTTTAAATGTGACTCATTATTAGTAATAAATACTCAACGCAAATCAAAATTATTGTGCAATACTTGTAAAAAGAAAGCATCACTCATAACTGCACAGGGAATAAAAAAGAAAGCAGTTTTTCCTTTATCCATCTAAAGCTTGGGTATCAACGGAAAAAGAAAAAACAGATGGCTTAGGAATAAATCAATATTCTGCTTAGCACAAATACCGGAAATTTAATAAACAAAGTAGTTATTCTATCAACATGCACAATTTGGACTAAAAATAAGTTCAGTAAAAAAACCGCTAGTGGGATAATTAGGTACAAAAGGAAGTGAATCTAACTTCATAATATTGAAGGTTCGAATTATCGAGAGTTTTACAGGATAACTTCGAATTATCGCGTGTTGTAGTCTGGCCAACCACAAATTTTACTTAGAAATATTGAGAGTACCAAAATGTATGGTTTTAGTTCGAAATATCAAGAGTTTTTCTAGGGGCTGAGCATATACTTCGAATTAGCGAGAGGTTCGTATTATCGAAAATTTGAATTATCGAGAGTCGACTGTACATACTTATACTAAATAAAAGGTAAATATGTATGATATTGAGTTGCATAAATATAAAAGTATATAAGCGTTTACCTCTAATAAGCATATTACTATTTATCTACATTTATTGTACATTTATTAAAACGTTGATAAGAAAGAAAAAATACAAATGAGGTTTGGCTATCTTCGGAAAGATAAGATTCGAGAACAAACTTATGATTCCTTGAAAATAATTATAAATTTCTCAATCTAAGCCGACATGGTACCCAGAAAATATATCAAAATATCGATATTCTTCACACTATTGGCTTATACAATAACTTCCATCATTCTAAACTGGTTTAAAATTTTTAAATTTTTTGGATTTTTTCAAAGGGG
>BMAV01013332.1:0-10087 GCA_019973955.1 Trichonephila inaurata madagascariensis
TTTTTTTTTTGTTTTCTCTTGTCCGCATATCGCGTAATCAGGTCTAATGTTTAAATTAAGAAAAGTAAATTATTACAAATATCTGTTTGTAATCATTTCGTGTCCAATGCAATGGCATCTGCTTTCGGACGAGCTCTATCACTAAATTCACTTTGTATAGCACCGAAATAAAATGCTAATAAGCAACCCATTTACCCACCGAATTTTTATTTGTAGAATTCTAAAGGATCACATTCAGAATTTTATTAATATTTTCAAAAAGCTGTGTCACTACTACCAAAAGATATTGAAGTACTGTCTGTAGAAATGGGTTCATATATCACCTCTCAGATTTAATGTTGTCAACAGTTGTTGACTTATTTTTATATTTCTCGTCTGCTCTGCTCCGTTTTCAGAACTCCCTTTCCAGTCCTACTCGTCGTTTGCTAGGAAAATGAAAAAATCGTGAGGCCGCCCATGGAACTTCGGTTTCCAATCGCGATAAAGTCGTTCGGAATAGGAAGCTTATATCGTCAACCCCCGCTTTCTTTTGAGCGAAGGGATCCTGCTGGCTGTCACGATTATTCGTGAATTTCATTTCGTTTGGCGGAACACGAATGAATAAGAGAGACGAGACTTGTAGGAATGTGATTTTACAAACGATAACTGAATTATAAAATGTTGCTGGGGAGTCTAACAAATCCCATGGGCACACTAAGTTTGCGGTTATTTAACGTGAAAATGTTTAAGACGAAATATATGGGTTAATACGAAGTAATATAACGGTCCCGAAAAACTCCTATGTATTTTCGTACATTTTTTCTCTTAATACGAAACGAAAATCGCTTAACTCGAAAAGATTTTCTTTTCTAGGAATAAACGAAATTCGAAAAGCGTGTAGCGATGGGAGGATGTGTGTGTGTGGGGAGGGGAAGTATAATTTTTTTTAATAATATAATTTTTATTTCTATACTTCCTTTATGGGAAATAAAATAACATTCGGAATCCTCTGTACTTCACATAGACATATTTTTCTCCTTGAAAATAAACATTGAATATTGAAATTAATTTTGAGGTATGAATTGAAGTGGAAGCAGTGGCGTATACAAAAGTAGGGCTCGGGTTTAAACCATATACCAGCATATTTTTAGTTTTTACCGAAGTCGATACAGTGGTGTACACAAGGGTAGGGTTGGGGGCTCAAACCATAGATCAACAGATTTTTAATTTTTATCGAAGCCGAAACAGTGATGTACACAAGGGTACAATTGGGGCTCAAACCATAGACCAGGGATGGCGAACCTTTTTGAGACGTGGGTCGAATTTCGTTCATATTTTTTTAGTACTAGCGCGTGGGTCACTAATGCCCATTTGCACCAGAATTAAGTTTAAAAATTTTTAACTGAGTATTTTTAAAATTAAACATCTTCAAAATAATATAATTCAATTGACTTAACGGGTAAAAAAGGGGGCAATGGAAGTCTCTTTCTACAAACATAATCTTACAAAAGTGCATTTTATCCGATGAAAGGGCTTTAAATATAGTTATTTGCTTTGGTTTTCGATTTTTTTCAACAAACAAAATGTGAGTAAAATTGTACACTTTATTTGATATTTTGTAAACACGCTTTTGCTTTACTTCAAATCCTACATACTTTCATATACAATCGTTGTCATTTGCGTAACTTTGGAACTGTAAAGGTCAAACTGAAGGTTATAGACAGCATTTAAATTGCTTTTGTGTAAATGCAGTGCTTGAAAAAATTCAAATAGAATATAAATAATCCACACTAATTAGAAAATCTAAGTAAACCCGCGCGTAAGCAAACAAGTGGGTTCCTAGTAATCGTGGGTTAGTTAAAAAGCTTGCGTGGGTCAGAGATTGACCCACGGGTCATAGGTTCGCCATCACTGCCATAGACCAACAGATTTTTAATTTTTACCATAGAAATTACTCCTCTGCGCTTTCGTCTAATTTTTTAAATGTAATCCTCCCCCTCTACATATAAGAGGTCTGTGTACATTATTGGGTGGAAGCCCCCCCCCCCTCCACATACTCACTGGTACTCAACTCAATGAGTCTTATTCTTAATTTTTATTATTATTATTTATTTATTTATTTTTGACGTTTCCCCTGATCAAGACTTTAAAATTCTATTGTATACACCCAAATTTTATGGCATCTTTAAATATCATCAACTCTCTTCTAAACACCCAAATTATGGCATCTTTAAATATCTCATCAACTTCTCTTCTAAATCAATATTTAACCTTAATGAAGTCCCTCTTTCTTTTTCTTTTTATTTCATGTAATTGATTACTTTTTGAAAAGATTTTGCAACACACACAATCTGTTTTTACCCCTGTCATGTAGATATTAAATTTATTTCCATGTGATTTCACAACTTTAACTTCCTTCTACCAACTAGTTTTGATTGCGTATCTTGCTGACGCTTCATGGTGTGTAATCATAAGTATAATCGCCGGCCCCCCCCCCCTCAGTTTTGTGTCTTACTTCGCATTTCGCTAGTTTCACTTCCTCCTTAGTTGTTGATTTAAGTCAATTTTAAATCATTCGTAAATTACAAGGATAGAAATAACCTGTGGTTATTTATGTTTTGAGAATCTACTTGATTTTTCTTCCCATTTACATTTAAGTTTATTTTCTTAATTTTATTTAAAGTATTCGCCATTTTTTTTTTTTTTTTTTTTTTAATTATTATTATTGGAAAAAATTGTCTTGTGGTTGCAGTTTGCTTTCATTGGAGTTAGATAGACCTATACATCCTTTCTAATTGGCTAAGTTCATGATGGTCACATGATAAATATAATCACGTGTTTCCCATTGAATTCAAAAGTGTCACTAGACTTGTACTTATTCTAATGAAAGGATCGAGGTGCAGTTTCAAATTTGATAATTTGGCAAAGATGTCCGAATATTAAGATTTTTCAAAAAGTTTTTGAAAATAAAAAAATAATTTAAAAAAAAAACGTGTTTTATACGGATATTTTTTTTAATCAAGTGCACATTTTGTTTAACTATGTGTATTGTTATTGTTAACAAATAGGTAGTTTTTTAAAGAAAGTTTCTATAAAATACAAAAGTTGGCAACTGTGACGTACAGGAACTGATTGGTTGGAAATACGGTTTACATTTACGTGTGATTATAACGTCGCATGAATTAAGTCAATTCTGTATTCGTTATTTAGGAGCACTTGGATTTAAATAGTTTAATATTATTTAAATTCTCATTATATTTTTCAATAAAAGTAAATTGTATTATCTCATTTAAATTAAGATCCAAATGTTTAGAGATCATAAAACTCTGCTAATAATAAATTTCTTTGGCCTGTTAATTTTATACCGGAGCGCTGCTGCATCTACTTATTTGTGTTTGCGTATAATTATTTCAAATAGTTTTTGTCTCTAAGTTGTTTAACTAGGATAGGTTTTAACAATAAAGTAAAATATTATGTTACAAGCGATTTTGTGGGGATCAAGTCTATTCAGCCTTGTCAGGACTTTTATTATCTTTTTAACAAGAGATCCGTTGGCAGATCAGCAATTATAACAAGAATCAATATTTTCAAACTCATAAATTCAATATATTATCAGCAGCATCGAGTAAAAAGTGAAAATAAGTATAATCGTGGCCCCCCCCCCCCAGCTTTGTTTCTTACTTCGCATTTCGCAAGTTTTACTTCCTTCTTAGTTGTTGATTCTTAGATTCTTCTTAGATTAGACACCTATTTTAATTATTCCTACTTTAAGTTTCATTTTCTTTAACCTTCTTTTTATCTTTTCTTTCAATTCCTACTATTAGCTCTCACATTCTCTTATTTATTTATCTTGGTGGAATTTTCAATCGTTAATAAAATACATTTTAAAGCGCTCAATTGAGCTGAAATTTTATATACATGATTATTTTGGATGACAATACTTTAATTTATTGATATTTTATAAAAAATAATTGATTAAAACTAATTATTCAAAGAATTAAAAATACAGCCACGTTGGCATCATTTTTGGCGACTTAGCGACCATTTTGGGGACTAGTGTCAAAAGGTATTTTTCTCACATTTTTTGTCGCTCGTTTGAGCTGAAATTTCCTATACACTATTGTTTTGGGTAAAAATACGATATATTAGTTATAATTAATTAAAATTAATTGACTGAAACTAATTATTTAAAGAATTGCACCTTGGTTTCATTTTTAGCGACTTGGGTCAAAACTTTAAAAGATTTTTTTTTCTCACGTTTTAAAGCATTCATTTGAACTGAAATTTTATAGACACGATTGTTTTGAATGACCAAAGCGATACTTTAATGATAATTAATAAAAATTAATTACCACTTAATGTGATTCTGTCATATATATGTATATATATATATTAATTGTAACTATTTTTCAAAAGTAGCTAAAATAAAAAATTTTCTTTGTTGATGTAAGTAGGAATTGACTTAAAATTTTTTTTATTATATTACTTTTTTTCTTAAATCTGCTAGTGAGTGAGTATTTATTAACGTCACGCTATGAAGCAACGCTAAGGCTATTGGCGGCGGACCTTGTAATTTTGAATCATTGGCGCCAACTCGGAAATTTTGAGCCTTGACATATTTAACGGGCATCAGCCCCTCCTCTGCTCGGGAGAGGGTAGTGGTACCAGGACTCGGAACTCGTGACACGCCGGCCACGAGTTCGTGACCATAACCATTACGTTACTGTAGTCCTCTAAAATCTGCTAGAAAATTTGTGCCATCATTATTATTCGAATTTCATTGACATTTTTCATATTTTTGTAACGTCCTCCATCTTCTGATCTATACGTCTTATATTTCCCACACATATCCATAGCACCTACCTACACAAGATCCGTTAGAAATACATTGCTATATTTGTATGTACAATGGATATATCTATTAGATGCATGTAGAGTAAGAAACATCTTTCGAGCAAATAGGGTCGAAACTCTTCTCTAGCGAGTTCTCATCAATATGCTTGTGCGAATATTTCTAACACCCCCTTGGGAGTCTGGTAACTGTCGATGCCCCTGCGGTTGTATCGAACGTTAGTGCACTTCTCTCCAATTAGAGCCTCTTTCACGAAATTTGTAGTCTCCAGTTGAATATTACAGCCTAAATTTTCCAACTGATTGGTGGTGGGTTGGTTATCTGAAGGTAAATAATATTTTATCGGTTTTCTGATTACTCAGAAGTGTAGACTAGTTACTGCTGTAGTAAGAGATGAAATTCACAATGTATTGAGGTTTCAGTTTAAAGCAAGCAGTTTATAATAGAGGTACATAGAAATTGTTGGAAAATAATTGGTAGTCTAATATTTAAATAATATTACAATCAATGAATTGTCCCTTTTTACTTTCAGAAAACGTAATTTACTTTTTTGTTTAATTTTATATATAATTTGTTATAGTAATTACTATTAAAGGATTACATTCTTTACTAAGCAAGGATTCATTATATATACATGATTTAATGAAGGGAAGCTAAATTTCAATAAATTTCTCATTTTATATTTAATGATATTGCATTGTAATGCAATGGAATAACGTAATTTTAAGTAATAATAGAATTGATCGCGTTAAAAATTAAACCAAATGTGGTAGACAGTAAATATCAACAAAAAGTAAGGACTTAGGACATGTTGGTTTTTCATTTCCACCTTATTCTTTCCTCACTTGGCCTGTTTTAAAGTTGAGTGGTCGCAAGAGGGCGCTCCTGCTGCTTGGAACAGTCCGTTACAGTTTTTTTTTTTTTACAAAAGCAGTTACAAGATGTAATTTTTAAAAATGCTGTAGTACTAATATCGTATTTGAACTTTTATAGAATATAATAGAGAGAGAATATACTTCACAATTCGTAAATATTTCTTATTTTCAAATGTTCAAATATTCGTTTCCGGATAATTTTAAATGAATAAATACAAAGCTCATACCTGTCTGAATGGATCGGAAAATCATTCATAGACGAACAACTTTTGTTTCGGCATCACACACATACACACAGGGACAGCACACGTAATACACTAAACTTAAAGTCATAAGGAAGACAAAACAAAGCGACTGTAGCGCCGCTACATTTTAAGTTTCTGCAGCGTTGTAATTTTGTTTACTACTCATTTACGTGCATTTGAATCGAATAATTTCTTTTTCTGAACAGAATAAGTTCCATTTTTCGACCCTAAATGGTTTTAAAAAATTTGAAAAAGTATGTATTTTTATGTTGTTTTGAAATTTTGTATAAATGCGTTGTGATAAATTTGTATTCGTTTCTTTACCGTAGGATCTTGTGTTAAATTGCTAAAGAAGGAATTTCTTCGAGGCATACCATGCCGAGACATAGATGAAATCTTAAGAATATTTATTCTATAATAGTTTCTGTATGATCCATGATCACAAAATCATATAGCATACTTAAGATCGCTAAACTATTACGAACTGAATCTTTGAATACTTTATTGTAACGGGTGTTTCTAAAAGAATATCGGAGTTTTAACGCTTTATATAGTATTCATTACATATAACATATTAGTATGACTCATACACATCGAATGAAAGTGCAACTGCAACTGTTTTGTTTGCTAGCATGTGTGCGCGAAACGTATGCTAATTTCCCCCCTTTCTTGGCGATCAACACGCTTGTAGAAAAATGACGACTAGTAAACAGAAAGTGTTTTGTGTTTTCTCCGGTTAACAAAGACAAAATCTGCTATTACTGTGCAACGAGCGTTCTGTATTAAGTTCGGTTGTCAACCTCCAAATGATAATAACATTCTTAGGTAGTGTCATCAGTTTGAAACTACTGTCTGTCTTTGTAAAGGCAAAAGTGCGGGACGACCAAGGCTGTATCTGGTAACCAACTGTAGCTGGTTCTGCCTATCTTGATGCTCTACAACTATAGCTATTTCCTCAATCGTTTACCTGATCTGACGCCATGTGACTTTTATTTGTTGGGGCTCATAAAGGATTGTGTGTATGTTCCTCAGCTACCAGCTGACCTTTCAGACTTAAGATACAGGATGGAAGCAGCTGTTGCAAGAATTTCCTCATACACACTCGCCTATCGACTTTATTTATGCCGTGTGACGAATGGGGCTCACATTGAACATTTGTAAAGTTGTATGTAAAACTGTTAGAGTTGCTCTTTCATTCAATGTATGAATTATATACTTTTAACTTATATGTGATAAATACTATAAAGCGTTAAAACTCCGATATTCTTTTAGAAACACCCGGTATTTATTACTATTATTGTATTATTATATTTACCTCATATATTCGTGGATAAGTGAGGCGGCTCTCTCATCCCTCATCCCACAATGGACGCCTCATCACCCCCTACTCCTCCAGCAGCAGGCTTTCATCACGTTTTTCATGTCCAAATGGAACCGAATGCGGAACAGACGTTTTGCGGAACGCGATTATTGGGTAGTGGGGATCCCCATCGAATGTCTCAAAGGATGAGCCGACTTTCGATTTCTCTGTGAAGTATCACCATCCATCATCCACGTCATCGGCCCCCCCACCCTTCCCGGGAGGCTCCCCCCCATCCTTTTATTGCTACAAGCACCCCCGGACACCTTCTGTGCTGGATCACACACTCAAGGGCGCATTCAGCCCACGCCGTGATGTGGCACCGGTGACACGGTGAGGGGCGATTTCATTGGAGCTAATGAAACATCAGTTAATTAATTTGCTCGTCAGTCGGAGAAGACACGAAATGTGTCCTGTTGAATATTGTAGAGTCGTGATAGAATGTCAAGTGGTTCTATGTTTCTGTGGATGTTTTAAAGACGTTGAGGTTTGCAGGTTCAGTGGTAAATTTTAATAAAAAATATCGTGTTATAATCTGCAGTTCAATTTATCTAAATGTGCAGTATGTGTTCCAAATTACTTTTCTTTGTCATGCTTTTTGCAAGAGGTAATGTATTCCCTTTAAACGTTACAAGTTATCGAGCTTTGTTCTAATTCTGAATTTGTCATAGATTTCCTTGTTGAATTTTAAAGGTCACTGCTTATTGAATTGATCTGGACAAAATTTTCACATATTATATAGGATTTTAATAAGTGAACATCCATCTCTCCAAATTGAAGTTCCTCTTCCAAGATAGAAGCTCAAAATTACACACATCTTTCTCAAAAACTCGTTACGTTGCTTTAATATAATATTAAGACTGATCCAACTAATTACAATTTTTGCATATTTTGAATCATTCATTTATACATACATGTTATTAAATTTATGAAAGTAGTTTGTGTGTATGTTGCTAAGCTTGTTATCTATTACGAAAGTTGTATACCTAAATCCTAATTGTTCTTGTGACTGTACATATGTTACGTAAGCAGAATTGTTGTAATGTGTATTAGAAAACTATGCACATATTTTGTTGTTTGATTTGTTTTTAAAGAATTTACAATCATAGCGTTAGATTTATAGTTATATCTTATTAATTTCGTATGGACAGCTTAAAGGAATAAGTAATATTATGAAAACCTTTATATTTTATTTTTAAGACTGGATCCATTTGAATTGGGTGGTCACTGTAACCTAGTGGTTATGGTTACGAACTCGTGAACGACGTGCCATGAGTTTGTGCCTAGTGGATGGCAGTCTATTTTTGGGCATATGGACTGATACTCTCATTCCTCAATCCCATATCATAAAGTCTTTGATGTGGGGCTTGACTTTCGTTGGAGTCCACACAGTCTGCGGAGTAGCATGCAGGCTATTGGTTGCTACGATGGAATCCGGGAGGCGGAATTTATATATATATATATATATATATATATATATGGTGTTCTTCATGTCGTGGAAATTTTGGCATTGCTGGGAGCTAAGTGGGTGCTCTCTCATTGGTTGGAGGTGGAAGTGAGTATAGCCTCTGGTTCGTGCCTAGTGCCACTGAAGATCCGTCGTATAGAAGGTGCCGATTTGCGTTAAATCTGTCGAGGCTCAATGTCCTCTCATTGGTGTGGCAGTTAGAAGAGAGCTCAGGTGTCATCCGCGTCACTTGACCGAGTTTCAAAATTGCGAGGTCCGTTGCCAATAGCCCTCATGTTACTTTTAGTGCAGCATTTAATATAACACTTACTCAGTGTTTGTTTTAAAAACTATATGTACCTTTATATTTTGCTGTTTGATTTGCTTTAAAATATTTACAAGCATAGCGTTAGTTTTACATACCTTATTACTATTATTTTGACAATAGGAATGAATGGTTAATATCTTATCAATACTTTCATTCTCTTTTTAAGACTAGTAATTACATGAAGTTCGGAATATGTTCCTTTTTCCCAGTTAATGTAAAAATGGTATTGGTTTACAAGCCTTACAGATACATGTAAAAAAAGATTTTTTTTCATTAAAATTCTACAAATGTTTTTATGAAATTATTTGATCGTTCGACAACTAAGACTATTTTGTTCCATGGTCCATACTTGAACCAGAACTGTTCCCATTCGCAATGTTCTCGCCATTTGTTGTGCATATTCAGGCTTCAGTGCATTATTTCCAATCTTAAATAAGAAAATAAATGTTTTCTTAGGGAGCTAAAAGCAGCAGAGAGGGGGAAAAAAACAGTTTTTCTGAGGGCGTTCCGATAGTCGCCCTTGGCTAGGTGCGAGGAATGGTTTACATTCCACGGGATGGGTAATGAAGCGGTTTTTATGGTCCAACGTTTGTGGCCTCTGCCTGGAATGCTATCGCCCCTTTTCACGTTGATGGTGAGCGATGCAGCCTCTACCCTCATGCATTCCATGTGCCCCCTCCTTCCTTTTCTTACCCTCTTGTTTTCTTTTTTTGATCGGGTATTTAGTTGTTTGCTATAAAATGGCACTTTGCTCGAGGGGCGATCTTGCAGAAATGATGGTTACCCTGGTTTAGTTGGAGTAGTTGTTGATTCTTAGGATTATCATAGCAGTCCCCCTTTATGGAGCCTTAAGTGATGCGGCTCTTAACATGAATCTATGTACTTGAATGAGATTAAAAGTTGATTTTCGAGTTTCTTTTAAGGTAAATGTGTAGCTCAAAAGTTAGTATTAAAAGAATTAAGAGGTCCGAACTTCATAGATTTTAATACCGAGCGACTTA
>BMAV01013332.1:23391-38375 GCA_019973955.1 Trichonephila inaurata madagascariensis
CCCCCCCCCCCCATTGAAAAATTTCTGTGTGCGCTACTGAGGAGGATCCATAGTAAGTTTATAACAGTAATGCTTAACAGCTTACTTATTACAAATTAAAAAAATATACATATTCTGATAGTTTTGGGGAAATTTAGACGCACGGAACACTCCCTTATCTTTTAACAAATTAAACGCTGTGGCGCAACAGCCCATGAAGGCCAAGGTCTACTGTGCTCATCTCAGTTTTCATGACCTTGGGCACTGGGATGCATGAGCAGATGTTCCTTTCAGGTGGTCAGTCTGATGCGAAATCCCCAGCATTTAGTTCCCAATCAAGCTTGGTACTCATTTATCGATCCAATGAAGGGATGAAAGGCTGAGTCAACCTGCCCAGTCCAGGATTTTAACCCCTGACCTGTGGCGTAGACCAGGAGCCATCAGGGACCGGATTACCACCAGGACCGCTTTTCTGCTTAGGCACGCTATACACTGGCAGGTTAAGAACTGTAGGAGGTGTTCTGGAAATAGTGTGTGGGGAGGGGGTAAGAATTTGAAGTGCCTAGGGACCCGGGGAAGTTAAAAATGATCCTGGCTACCACTCACCAGTGGTATCTTTTAACAACCTCTCTAGAACAACCTTCAAAACATTGTATCGCATTGTGTTCAAATTACGAGGTACATAAATATGGTCTGCGTCATGTACCTGCGTTTCTGTATTACGTCGTTCATAGCCAGTTATCTGTTTCGTAAGTCTAGTGCGCCTTTAATTAAACAAGTAAAATGAGAATCATTAAACATTTGCTTTTATTACGAACACGATATCCGTCAACTCGATTTAGTACTATCAAAATCTTGGTTGTTCCTCGCATACGTCTGAAAAAAAAAAGGAAGATATAAAAGCTTGGAGCATCTTATTAAAAGACCATATTTATACACCGCGAATCAACTCCATCAAAATGCGCGGCATTTGTTCTCATAAAATGACTCTTTATTCTTCTTTCTTTGAACGATTGTCTTGTACCCAATGAGCCCTGGGCGAATCCACCGAAGAGCATATTAGTCGAAGCACTTAAAACAGAGCGAGTGAGAGTGTGTTTTGGGGGGCCCTGAGGCCCGTCGTAGGAAATAATTACGCTCTCTTTTTTTTTATCATAATAAGACGGTTTATTGGGCCAGAGGCTTCGTTGGCAACGTGAAGAGGCATTATTTTCCTTTCGTTCTTCCTAATAGGTGCCATGGAATGAAATAACGATGGAATTAGCATGCGGTTCTGTCGAGGTCTTGGGTTGTCGTCATCGTGTCACCCGGGGCCATCACCGATGAAAAATGGGACGCCCCCCTTCTCTCTCCTAGCTCATGAATGGAATGGCACTATTTATTCTCCCTGCTTCTACTGATGCTGCTTGTTTTTTGTTGCTGTGGTAATTACTCGGTAGCTTCTTTAATCTTGCACGAAATACTTGTTCGCTGTTCGACAGGCGATGCGTTATCCTTTACTGGTGTTGAAACTCTTTTAAGGCCCGTTGATGGTTATATATGAACAAGTGTTCGAATGTTTATGTATCCACTTTTTTTTGTGTGGATTTTCTGCGAACTGCTTAATATTGGCGGTAAAGAAATGAAAATTGATTAAAATGACTGAAATTCCATTTTGCAGTGGTGTTATATTTTGTTTTACTGTACATAATCTTGTTGTTGTTTTTTTTAACTTCGAATTTCGTAGCTTTAAAAAAAGAATTACTCTGCTTTTATTCATTGATAATAATTGCCACAAGATCCTCAAATGATTTTATTTTATTTTTTTTAAAAAAAAAGAGTTGTTGTTGCTTATGCCATTTAATCAACGGTGTCAGATAAAGGCCCATGAAATTGATCGGGGCAAAAGGATAGATATACGCTTGTCGTTAACCGTAGCATGGCCGGACAAACCGGACCCCTGCCCGGGGTGGCAAATTTTAAGGGCGGCATTCAGATCGAACTTGACAAATATTTTTATACAAACAATTTTACATATTTACTGAAATATTATTGGGTGGGAATTTGGTTTGTATTTATTTCCTTATTTTGTACTCTGTACGTTTAATCAGTGTCGGTTTATCCACTGGATGCTTGGGGCGGGTACCCAGGGGCCCGGATAAGCTGGACTTACCATGTTTTCTGGTAATAAATTTCGATCCGCCAGTGTGAAAGGGGCCCGTAGATATACGCTCAGGGCCCGAAATGAGCTTAAACCGGCACTGCGTTTAATGCCAGTTTAAGTTGAAACTTGAAGGGTTCGAGTCGGAGTACATGATAAAATATTAAATTTGATATGTTTACACATCTTTCACCAGTAACTTTCTCCCCAGCCCGGACATTCTTTTTACCCATACGATGTCCGGTTTCAGCTATCAAAAAGGGGATTGGTGTAATTAGAGTTTTTGGTTGATAGAGAAAAACATGAGATGTTTTAATTGAGTCTCGAGTGTAGCTTCTATGTTAAAATAAACTCTTGTGATCCCCACCATCAGTAGACTCTTTTTCGAAGAAATTGGTCTGCTGAAATGGATGATTCCTTCTCTAACATTTTACTCGTTTCAAAAAATAACAGATAATTATGTTCTTAATTTAAAATTATTTTGTATTTTTAAGACTTAAAATAATATATATAATTGTTATGATTCCTTTTCGTTCGCAAAAATTATTCTGTAGATGTGCATCTATGTGAGAAATTCATCTTTTTTAATTATAATTTTTTGCTTTAGAGAAGGGGCGGCATTTTCCATTTTTGTCCGGGGTGGCCCTGACAGTAGCTTTGACGTTTATATATAAATATGTATATGTTTGTGTGTGTGAAAGAGAGAGAGAAAAAAAGATTGATACATTCTGGAAATAATCGTGACAAAAGTATAGGCCAGTAATAAAAATGAATTTATTAACATAATGCAAACATCAGGAAAGTAACCATTTTGTGTCTATTCTCTGTAGTCGACACACAGGCCTGAAACACTTTTGAATTTATAACACAACATTTTTAATTTTGCGAAGAAAGCTTTTAAATAAGTACCAACAGCTTTGTGTAGCAAGCCTCTCCTAACGGGAGACAACTTTAACAAACGCAGTGGCGTAACGGAGAATATAAGGGCTCCCTGCAAATTCAGGTGTTGGACCCGAGCCCAAATACGTACTTAACATCAGTCTAGCTTTGGACCCTCCCACAATGAGGGGGTGTACGTTACGCCACTGAACAAACGTCATGTTGCCATCACGCAAAAGATAAATACATAGTCGATGCCGTTAGTAAATGGAATGACAAAAAAAATTATTTTACTTAAATTGCATATTAATAAGAATTTAATAGAAATTGAATACGACATATAAATGAACATACAAATAAGTAATTAATAAAAGGTTAGTAGAGAGTAAAATTGCAATTCCATCGCAAACATTCTTATGTACAATTCGAGAAAAGTGGCAGAGGAATTCAACATTCTCTCTGTTGGGAAATAACAATAGGGAAAATAAAAGTAATGTTATATAATCATGTGGCTACAAATGAAGGGAAATCGTTATTTCTAGTAACTGTGTAGGCGGTTTTAGGAAAAATTTGGTGCCAGACAATCGCTGAAAAAAGCACGTATAGATATTCCTAATAAAAAAATATTCTTTTACTAGGTATCGTGAAAAAAATCAGTCGAAAAATTCAAGGTCTAAATCTTTTTAACCTGAAATCACAAGTAAATCTGTCACATTATGGGTTTTAATCCTTTAATGTGAGATGAAATGATACAAGTTTTGAAACGGGCTATTTGCTATTATGATTTAGAGAAAAAATTAAACTAATTTGATATACGAGTGCTACGCTTGGCTCGATTTCTTAATTGCGCCAAGTAGCTCTTGTTGTCCAGTGATATGGAATCTAACATGACGGCCTAGCTGTAACAGATCGTATGGAAAATAATTGTAAAAAACTGCTTTGAAATATATTTCAAATAAAGAATATATTGAAAGTAACCAATATCAATCAATAATTAATATAATAAATATATTATGTAATATACAATAATAATCATTTAATATAATTATTATATAGAATAATAATAAAAAATATAATTATTATATATATAATAATAATATAATTATATTATACATTAAATAATTATATAATAAATAATTAAAAGACTGCGATTTCCTTTAATGAATTTCATCAAACAAGGAACGTTTAAAAATGCATTTAAAAGTAAAATGATGTGGAAATGCGTGTTTTATAGGAATAATTAAAAAAAAGCACAGCTCTCATATTCTTTTTTTAAAAATATACTAGTACTCACCATTGATATTAGAAAAATCCATATATTCGAAAATAGCTCAAAAATTCAACAGAAGACTGAAATAGTAGCTTGAAGAACAAATGCGATGAAAATGGTTACATTTTTAAAGAAATCGAATTAAAATCGTTCGAAATTAACAGGGCTACTGCGGGGGGAAAACCCAATAAAAATTAATATACATTATACCCATGGTAACCGCATTACCGTACGATAAAAATATCAAGGTAACTGTATTGTAATGTTATCGGCCATCTTGGCGAACATAAACAACTTGGCGCGTAACATTCGTATATCAAATTAGCACCGAAAAAATATATGATTGGAATTTTAAGTAAATGTTATACGTTATTCCATATTTTCACACATAAACAAAAATTCTGCTTTTTAATATTATCGAAAATGAACTTTTTAATTCTGTAGTACATGGCAATATTTACATTGAGCCGTGGATGAAAAAAAAAGTTCATTTTGCGTCATCGGTTGGTTTAATATGCTAGGTCTCGTTTTAATCTCAGTCCAATCTCCGGTGTTTTCGCTAAACCGACCCTTAAGCCTTCGTTTCCCCGTGTTGATTCTGTGAGCCATGTCACTCTCACCTGTTAGTCAACCCCCTGGCCTCTCTTTTAATACGCCATCCATCACCATTTTCACTTCGTTCATTTCTTCCGGAGTCAACTGATCGAAGTGGCCAATCACCCTCTTATTCAAATAAACACCTTCTCATATTGTGTTGACTTACCCCCACCCTCCTTTTTTTCTTTGCTTCAAGTATGCCACCTTTCTTAATTATTTGCTTAAATTTGTATTATCGCATTGATTGAGATATAAGTATAATGTGCGTCACTTACGATAAGTAAATAACTATAAAAATTTCAGTAATGGGATTTCTTTATATATTAACAATAGGTTTAATAAATATATGGTGATAATAGATTTCAAAAGTCAATCAAGTAAGTATTTTAATGTGAACTCGGATCCTGAAAAAACGAGGAAATGATTTTTGATTGGAGCATCATCGTTTGATTGCTCTGTTAGTGTATCTTAATTTATAAAAAATCCTTTCGCATATTTTATGTGGTATTTTATTATTATTATTATTATTATTATTATTAATTGTGGCTCTTCGTCTAATGTTTTAACAGAGCTTGAAATTGAAAGTCTTTCACCCTCGTATTTCACCCATCGACCTGAGATTCGGAAAGCGTGTTTCTTATATTGAGTGGAGATTAGTTTTGAACAAATTTTATGTAATCGAATTTTAGAGATTCCAATTCTGTCTTTTTAAATCAAGAGGTGAGAGCTATAAGAATATTTTTCTGTGCAATCGAAAACTTAGTGCTAGGGCTTTGATATCAATGGCCTAAAAAGAATATAAAATGTTACATTGTCATAAAGTACCCATCGGGCCAGTCTAGTAACGGCTGGTATTGTTACAATTTCATGTGCTTATAACTGTGATCCTTAAACGTAGAGTCCAACTGCATTTTTTAAATATAGAAACATTCAATCAGGACAAAATTTTCAATTTCAGCGTATAAAGTTAAAATTATGTATGGTAATATTGTTCACACACTCTCATAAAATGCGAAATTCCCAGCACATGATATACCAAGAAAAAGTTGTGATTGATTTAAACTGTAACGAATACTTGTCACTTATTACAACCTTTTATTTTCTGTACTTTAAGGCTGTCTTCGGTTAATGTTAAAGAATAGGACCAGAATTTGGAACACTTTTTTCAGATATAAAAGAAATGAAACATTAATATGATATTCTGGCTTCACTATCCTTTAGAGATCAGAATTTTTTATTATACTTCCTGTTTTTAACCGAGTTTATTCATTTTTTCTGGTATAAAATGTGTTTCGCGCTTTTTCTCCTATACCGTAACGTTAAATGGGCTATGCCTTCATGTGTTATAACAAAAAAGAAAGAATTCATGGAATATTTTGGCATTTTTAAAAACACTATATTGTTATCAGAGGTATGAGTTATAATATTTCAAATTTCCATAGAAAAATTGAGGTATTTTTTCTGTCTGAAAATGTGCTTCGCGTTTAGTTCAAGCTCTCGTACTTTTACCGAAGACAGCCTTAAATAAAATCATGATATAATTTTATTGCTAGTTATTTTTAATATGAAATATTCCGAGTTAAGGTCTGATATTTTAGCGTGAGATGAATTTGCAGAGCAAATTTTATGCTATGAAGTGAAGTTTTACAATTGCAATTAATGTATTGTTTGTTACCGAAAAGAGCTAAAATGCATGGTCAATACATTAACAACACAGCCTCGTATAATGTGTATCATTATTATTATTTTGTTTCATTGTGTCTATCTTCAAATGACCCATACTGTTTCTCGTCCATTACGATTCCTTATATTGCTCAATTTTCATAAAGAGCGGTCGCCCCAGCCAGGTCCATTGAGAGCAATTAATGTGAGTTATACCGGGGCTGCCTTGGGGAGGGCTACCCCCTTATCACGGTCATTCGTCAGCCCTAATGGAAGGGAGAGAGAGACACTCGACAAATGCTCTTCTTTTCAGGGCTAAAACCGTAGATCCCTGATGTGATTAGCGTTTTAAAGGATCCGCCTGAGAGATGGACTTAATACCATCAACCCTTTTTACAGAGAGAGTAAAGCTGGTGCTTTTAGCTCCGTTCTATTTGAGTAGAGGGTGAAGTGTGGAACTTTTTTTTTTTGAAAGAATTGATTTAGCTTTGAATTGTATCATGTTACTATCGCTGGAAAAACACTTATTGGCTTATAGTGTGCATTATTTTAAATTGAATCTTGGAATAAAATATGAAAACTAATTCAAAGAAATTTATATTTTATTAATTTTAAATTCGTTTATCTTTTGCGAATTTGTATATACGTATATATTCTGTTCTCACTGTTCATACTTTCATTTTATTTTACTGTCTTGTGTTCCATCCACGTGTGATAGATATAAGCCTAATTTTTCAACATGGCTCTGTTTTTTCTATTATGTCGAAAATTTCTGCTGTACAGGGAGGGTGGATCCATAAAGCATTGCTTAACCCTAAATCGATGGTCTACTTCAGCGACAGCTTTAGAAATCATAATAGGTCTTCATTTTAGTCCAAAGACTATTTTAGTATCTTCAATTTTAATATCTCTACGCCTATGTTTCTTGTTTTGTCTGTTTTTATCCAATTTTAGTACGATATTCTTTTGTACCATTTATTTTCTTGATATGTTTCATAAAATCCAATTTCTTTCTTTTTTTTTTGCCTTGTCGAAAGTACAATTTTGTGCCTCTTATTTTTTAGCATAGGTCAAAAGTAAGAAAACCTTACTAGTATAATAAAATATTCTTAGGCTTAGGAACTAAGATTGTAGGGTTGCCGCAGACTCTCGCCCCCTGAAGTTTGAAGGTTTGCCAAAGGATGACACATTTTTTTTTCTTTTCTGTATGATGACTTTCTAATCACTATCTAAATTCGACCTAAGTTATGTGGAGCAGGTCAGTTTAAATATTAATCTATGTATTTCGAATATAAATCTTATATTTATCGTTAATAGTAGACTCTTAGCAATCGTCTGAGTCCTTGAACAACCCGTCTTTCACCTTGAACTACGATGGTTCCAATATTAACTTCTCTAACTAAAGTCTCAATCTTCGCATGACAAGAATCACCATCATCAACTTCCCTCTTCACTTGACTTTAACTAGTAACTCTCATTTACAAAAAAATGCGGTTTTTTAAGAGATTTTATAATCATATAACGTTCTTTTTTTTTATTTCCAATGGGCTGCGGATTAATGTTTTACCATTGCATACCTAGTACATTCCTCGGAAGCTGGTATCTTTTTCTAGAGCAGCACCATATAGGTGGATACCAATCGCCACAAGTTATTTTGACGCCCAGTTTCCTCCCTAGAAGGAGGCACCTGAGCTCTGACGATGCGAACCTGTACTAGGATTTAATTTTGCCGAGATCATCCAAGCCAAACAGACACTCTAGGGATCTTTTACATGCCGTATAATCATATGACATGGCCGCTGTCGATTTTCTGCTTAGTGAAAATCCACCAACTTGGACTGGGGTCGAATCCGCAACCTTAGATGCAGAAGGCCAGCGACAAATCAACCACGCCACCCAGCTGGCCTAATCATGTAACATTAGCAAACGTATTTTCCCTTGAGGGTTAGTCAGAATTGTGAATAGAACCTGTAAACTTGTGGGTTCTTTTCGGATCGGGTCGTGTTCGAATTGTGAAAAAAAATAATTACAGTCGGAATTTTGTCCCTCTGTTTTATTTAACTCCTTCTATGGGACACTTCATAAAAAGAAGAAAATATCAAGATGGTACAAGATTATAATCCATCGTCCAGCCGTCTTCCTTCCTCCGACCACGTTTTTTCGCCATCCGTTTTTTTCGCTACCGCTCTCCTTTCTCCCCCGGTTCCGTCTCCTCCGGTCTGGTATCCCCTGTCATTGCCAGGTCCTCCTCTGTATATAGTGGGTTCGCTGCCAGATCTCGTGCGTATCGTTCCACCTGTTGCCAGGTGCAAGCAGTAGATCCTTACAGAATCATTCATAGGGTGAAACATAGTTTTAAGGCCAGCAACCTTGCCCTATATTTGATTATACCTCTGAGTTAGAAGATACAGTAAGACCCCGCTTAACGCGGGTATATATTCCATCAAAGTAGAGCGTAATATGAAACAGCGTTAAACGAGGTTATCTCATCATGTAAATAATGTGGTTAGGGGAAGATGGGTAGAAAATTGGCCAGGTATTTTATCATTAAATTTATTAATTATGTGTTTTATAATATTAAAACAAAAATGTATTTTTTTCTTACAAATATAGAGAAACATAAATGAATAAACACATATAAAAATAAATAAAATTCCAAGTCAGTATGTTTACATTTCAGATCATACAGTGTCTTCTGTATTTCCAATTTTCTGCCTTTTTTATCGAGAAGGCATCTAATGTAATTTGCGTTTTCCTTTTGCGCTCGGTGAGAAGTTGTTGGTAAGTGGATAATGCATCCATAACGCCCCGTCTTGCCTTTGAATTCCTGTCAAAATTTGCTCCTGCTTTTTCTTGCTGCTTTATTTTCGTGTTTTTTATTATCACCCATGATAAAAACTAAAAATCATAATATTTGTCACTATAGCGAGCGTTATATTATATAAATTTATACTTACAATAACGTTGACAAATGTTTGACACGATAAAAATGCGTTCGTATAAGACCGCTGGAAAGATGAAACACAGATAAACTGCTTCGGATATCGGGAAACCTACCGCTGTGTGTAATTTCGGGGAATCCCACAATTCAAGTAAAAGAGTGTCAAACCGAAACAGCATTAAGCGGGGTCTTATTGTAGAACAAATAGTGTAATCCATATATATATATATACACACATCCACGAGTATATATATGTATCAAAAGTACAATAACGTAAGTGATAAGTGTGCTTAAGAAAGAACCTGATTTAACTATTGTAACACGTAAATATATAATTTTTACATTTATTTATTACAATCTATTTGTGTATAATTAATGAAATACATTAATTTTAAACTGTTAATTAGGTATTGATTCATATTAATACTGAAAGTAATAGTTTTATTTGTGCAAATAATAAGGGATATATATAATGAGGGGAGGGGTTAGGAAATATTTATTATATAATCATTCTAGAGAGTATCAAAAAATAGCTTCAGTGTTATTTTATTTTTACCCAATTATGTATTGAAATTTTTAGGGTGTTATTTTTGGCTGTAAAATTCTTCTTCTTGTGTAATAAATGTAAATAATAAAATTCTGTATTGTAAAGGATAGCATTTTGTATTTTTATTAAATTAAATGACATTAAATTTTTATATGAAACATTTCTTAGCTTTAGAATATTTTATGAATACAAGACACATGCAAAAAAAGTATATACCTAAAAAATCATTCACAAATTTGTAGAATTTGTTTTACAATTTTTTTTGTGTATCTAATGTGTGGAGCAATATTTCATAAAATATTCAATGGTTCCATTATTTTCTTTCAGGTGAGTTCTTGTTAATCCTCGTTGTGGAAATTTGATGGGTAAATGTATAATTTTCTTTACTTCCATCAATTACTGTAGAAATAATTTTTTTAAAAATTTTTCATTGGTATCACCATGGCTGTGAATTATTTTTAGAGTAAGTAAGAACGGCCATTAAACTACAGCAACCTCATAATAATATCTTTAAAAATTTAATATGTACTTAAAAGTATATGCATACATGCTTGTATAAAAGGTTGAATATTTTAAGCCCCATGTCACGAAATTTCTAAAAGCCTCCGCGTCTTTTATGCAAAAGAAAGAAAAACTGGAGCCGAGAGAGATAATTGTAATTTATGAAATCCTCCAGCGCTTCTGTTTACTCTTTGGTTCGTCCATTTTCAGTCGCTCAAATTCGTTTTAAGCGAACGAGAAAAGAAGTTCCCTTCCAGATGGGCCATTAGGGGCAACATGATGTAAAAGGCCGCTTCTTTTTCAATAACTATCTCCTCCACCAGATAAATCCACGTAAACTGATTAGGGCGTTACATCTTCTTTTCTTTAGTTACGGAGAAGACAGTAAGGATACTATTTGTTTTGTTCGTAAGTAGTTCCCATCTCGTTCGAGTTTTCGCGTGAAAATTAGTTAGCCTGTCGACTTGGTAAGTGCTGAAGTGCCGTGTCGATGAAGTTACTGCCGCTAAATTTGTTATGAAGCATTTTTCGAGTGCCTTATTTTTGATGGAACAAGGCGTATCGATCACGACGTGTTCTGTAGTTTTAGAAAGCAATCTTCTTGTTGAGTCTTTAGTTTACATAGTGTAATTTGAAACTCTGTTAATGAGTTTGTGTTACGATGTTTAGTTATACATTTTAAACAAGGGAATGGTTGTGGTTAGGAGTTGTAGTGATATAAAATACTGTTGATTGAATAATAGCAGTGTTGCCAGCTTAGTTTTAAATCTTTTTTATTTTTTCCTTTACTAAATTTAAAAATTTTAATATAGAGCTAGTGTCTTTTATGTTATGAGTTTTAGTGATATAAAATACTCGTTATTGGATAATAGCAATGTATTCCGTTAAGCTCTTCTTAACTTAGATCCTACGTTTTTTTCTTTCTTCTCTAGATTCAAAATTTTAATGTAGTACTGGTTCCTTTTATGGCCTATAGTTAGTCCCTTTATGCCTTTTATGGAGTAAGTTATTCATCAAAACTGCACTCTTTGTTAACAGGATGTTTTGAAACTATTGGGCTGTAATGTCTTCAAATTTCTTGTCTTAAAAACTCTGTTATTAGATGTTGCATATTGACTTCGTAGTATAGTGCATTTAGATTATGTTTCTTTAATGTGTGCTAAGCAATTTGAAACTTAGAATTTATAGTTTAATTCTTTTAAAGTACATTTTTAAAACTAGGGTGGGCGATCTTTTAAGATTTTTATTTATTTAAAGCAGAATAGGTAACTAATATATTTGGTTGGTAACGAAGCTATCGTTATTTTTGTTTAAATTTTAACTTTCCGCGTGTCATTAAATATTTCTGACATAATATTTTGAATCATTCAAAAGAAAAATATTTTGTTTTTGTTTTGTTCAAATAAAATGTTTTATTTTTTGTTCGAACTATGTTTATGTTAAATATCACATCATTAAAATTGAATGTCAAGTTGAGAAAAATGAGCATTTTCGACACTTTTTCCTTTTAATCAAAGTTGTAAAAGTTGCTCAAAACATTTGTGCTATGTTTAGTGCTATTTGTACCATAGCTGAAAGAACCGCTTGCGATTGGTATGTCCTATTCAAAAATGGAAATTTTGACCTCAAAGACGAACTTCGTTCTGGCTACAGCAAAAAATCAGCGAGCCACAATCTGTTGGCTTGCATGCTCGTCATTGCTTATATCAGGAACGCAAGCAATTTTAACCGCACTTACTCGCTTTCTCAGTGGGCATTTTAGGTCTTTGACATATACTGGTGGCGCCAAAAGCTATGCAATCTGCACCAAATGTACCATTGGGCTTGCTACCCCAAAACATATTCTAGAGCAGCTATCGCCAACCCGTAGTCCACGGACCACTGGTGTTCTATAAAATTTTTTTGAAGTTCCGAAGAAAAATTTGTACATTATTTATACTTTTAAGAGGTTTCAGTTTTAAAAATGACGAGTAAAAAAACGAATTATGGAAGATGGACCATAATTTTCTTAAAAATTTATGTATTACTTTTAGGGAATTTATTTTTTTATGCATTTTAGTGACTCTTTAGCTACTTTTGCAGGAGTATTTAGTGACATTTGAAAGAAAGAGTTGGCAATCATTGTAAATTGACGGCATAATACTTAAGTTCGTCGATATTGCTTTGCGTTGCCGGTTTATTCTTGCTTTTCGTGAAGTTCCTTTTTAGTGATATGGAAATGTAAAAAGACGTAAATAAATAACAACATAATTATAGTGGTCAATCATACTAATGTGCCTCGCCATGAAATTCTAAAGTTTTGTGACCGCTGTTCTTGAGTGCCCAAAGTTCTCTAGACAGGACTTTGCGACCAAGCCAAAGTTGTTTTTAGATTTCCTTAAGATGCATGGTCATAAACTTAATTTAGACTTACCACCGGAGATGTGCAGCAACAATTTCTAAAAATTTTGTAAAAAACAGTGGAATCTTAGTTGCAAATCCAATATAATATGTACGTTTATATATATAACTATTACTACATACAACTTTACGTGTGTCTTACATAGTAGTGCGTTTATTAACAGTCAATTTTCTGGAGAATTAGTCTAAATAATGCCTGTTGGTGAGAGTGCAGAAACTGAACTGACATCGAGAAGTTTATTCGTTGTGTACTAATCGATACTAATTACTAAAGCGGAATGTCCTTTGAAGAAATGGGAGGAGAACATTCTTAAGGAAAGAGTGATACCTCGTTGACTTTCAGCCCTTCCCATTTCGAAATCTAATTACTCCTCACCCGATTCTTCCAATGAAGTGGAAGCATTCCATCGTGTTTCGGTTCCCTCCAGAATGTCTTGGGAATCTTCGTTGCCAGTTGAAAGAATAGTTTCGTTTGTTTCGAAAAATCCTTTGCAGTTATTGACAGTGTTAAATGATACGAACGGTAATTATGATACTGAATTGTGGTTTGTTAAAAGTGTCCATTCAGCGAGAAATAAACCTCGTTTTTTTAAGCTTGAAAAGATAGTATTGTCTTAAGTTTTTGGTAATGCTAATCTGCTTCACATTCTTAAATTAAATATTCTTAATATGTATGTAACTTATGCATAATGAAGAACGATTTTTTTTAATGTAGAAAATGGCTATATGCAGATCAACTCTGAAAAATGCGTAACATTTTATTGTAATGTTAAATGTTGTCGTATAAACGTTAATATATAAAAATTTCATTTTGGCTTTTGAGGAATTGTGTCGAAAATTATGTTAATAATAATAATTTGCAGACCTCACTATTTATTTAAAAAAAAACCCGTCAAGGTATTACTTTTTTTATGTGTGGCGGTGTAATATCTAATATATGAACTAGTACCAACATCACGCGAAAACGATCGTTTTGGCATGATTGGTTAAGTACTCGCGTTCAGAACAGAAGGTACCCAGAACGAACCTTCTTCCTTCATTGGTGACCCTGGCCGTGCAAAGGAACCGCACCCTTCACACGCCGCAGTCATGGCGCCATCTATCCACCGCAAAAGCAACCAAGCCGTCAAACATTGATGCAAATAAGCCGTTACTTCTCTCAAAGTCGTCTCACAAAAATGGCGCAATCAAACCGTCACACAATGACGCAGTTCTCAAGCCGTCTCGCACGAATGACGCAACCCACCAAGTGACGCAACTGCTTACAGGCTCGCCACGAATATGGTATCGTTTGTTCGCCTATTCGCCGAAACACTGGCAGGGGAGTATGTGGCGGTGTGATATCTATATGAACTAGTACCAACATCACGCGAAGACGATCGTTTTGGCGTGATTGGTTAAGTACTCGCGTTCGGAACATTCCTTCCTACATATGTAAAGTGGAATTGTGTAAAATTGATCAAGAATTAGGGTAGAACCTAGAGCAAATTCTCACTCTGGCCAGAGTCCTGGGCTTCAGTTATTTTCTATTTATTTATCCAACGCCCATGCTTGGCTTCTTGACCCTTCTACGCCGAATCTCCCAGTACCGACTGACGATGCCGTCGGTCGGGTATTCATCGAGTTCAGTGCATTAGAGCAGGTGGTCGCCATTCATTCTGGCATGGCCGCAGAGTGGGCAGGCCTCGTAAGCAGCCAGGCCAAGCCAGTGGATGTATACTCCCAAATAGTCATGTCCGATGATTACTCGAAAGCGGGCAACAGCCTCAGTTCTCTCCAGGTGCCTCGGGATTGGACCTACAGTGACCAGAGTTTCCCAAGGCTTTCCAAGGCTCTTTGTCTTTTGGGTCACGATAGTATATTTGTCAATGAATGCGGAAATAATGCTCTTTGCTCTTCTGAGAGTCAAGGGGACTTTCGGTTGGGAAGACTCGGCTCCCTGCTTGGCTTTTGCGTCGGCTCTCTCATTGCCAGGGATCCCAATATGACTTGGGACCCACTGTAAGGCCACAGTCCTGCTGTATGAGATTAGCTCCGCAATTTTAGTTCGACACTGAAATGTGTTAAG
>BMAV01013332.1:39167-61542 GCA_019973955.1 Trichonephila inaurata madagascariensis
GAATATAATTTTATGTGCATAGTAAGTAAAATTTAACTAAGTATTTGTTATATTAATAATTAATAAAATTAATTATTATTAATTATTTTTTTAGAATTAATTTTTTACTCTTTTTTTGTTCCCCTAAATCGACAAAATCAAAAGAATATGTTGGACGGCGTATTGTAGCATTATACGAAAATGGTGGACTTCCAACCCTGTATCCCCCCTCTCCCCTGAAAAATTCCTGTGTGCGCCACTGGTCATAAGTGCTGTGATCTCGATTGTTCTTAGGAAATTTCGGGGGGGGGGGGATTGGGGGTGTTAAATTTTTTTAAATAAGAAAAAAAAATCAAAATTTTAAATGTTTGATAATTAACTTTCATATCTTTAAACACTTTAATAACCCAAAGTTCATACTGACGAATTTCATGGGCAATGACATTCCAGTCGAGTAATAGGTTTTTGTAAAGAAAAATAAGGGCTGCTGGCGAAATTGAACTAAACCACTAAATCCTCTCGGAAATTGGAGCAGAATTTAGGGTTGTGAGGTACTAGAGGGATTGAGCTCATCATCTGGCGATGGTTCAAAATTACTTGATACGTTGCTAATATTCTAGAGCAGAAGCGGGCATTTGTTTTGGAACGTAGGCCATACTGTGAAAGTGATGAGTTCCAGAAGGCCGCGACTTTTTAAAATAATTTCATTTAGTAGTTAATTTTGAATCTCAGAAAAGATATAAATTGTACCATAAAAGTTAATAAGCATAAATTAAATAAAATATTAACAGGTATTGTTTCGATTTATTTATTGCACATCATCTATTGAGGAGAGCACATTTAATTTTAGAACAAGTTTAGAGAGACAAATATACTCTTTAACACTTCTCTACAAATTTTTCAAATCAGGAGTGATATGGTTTCTTGAAATTCTCATCAAAGCCTGCTAGTTAATGTCAACCAACTTGCATCTATATTTACTCTTTTTGATCCTAATGCAAAAAAAAACCTTGCTCACAAATATGTCGACCTAAATACAAAGAACATTTTCTCTATATTTTTGGTTATCTGACTGTCTTGGGGGACCACATGTGTCACATGGGCAGCTATATACCTACCCCTGTCCTAGAGTGACACAATTAATAACCAAAGAACCGGACATCTACTTTAATTTATATCAGATATTCAAATAATATATTTTTTGTTTTATTCTAATTACTACTTCGTATGCCTGTTTTGAAGAAAAATGTGTATTTCATTTCCTTTTCAATATGATTCATACATTCAACAACTGATAAAGAGTTAATCGGAATGTGTCGTTAAAAGGCTGAATAGACCACTCTTGGGGAAAGAGATCTGGTTTTGCCGAATCGACTTCTTCGATTCCGAAATCGATACTAATTATCCCGGAATCGCAATCGACAACCGAGAATTGCGCTGCGTCGGAATTGTTGCACGGGTCTCATTAACTCTGCAACACTTTTAACTACTTCAAAAGTCCCGGATCGTCAATTGAAGTGGCGGATTATTTTGGAGGAAAGGGAATTATTTATTTTTCCATCTCTGTTGAAAAGTTCGAGAGGATAAATGTCGTCGGGAAACAATGAAATCTTGGATTGCATGAAGTGCATGCTAATTAACCCTTTTAACTAATAAGTTTAAGTACATCACGACTAGATAGGATAATTACATCAGCAATAAAACTATAGACGATACAATGTGTTTGTCTTTAAATTTTCTATCTGAGGATATCCTAACTAAAATCGGAGTCCTGTGAATTAAATGTACAGTTATTTGTATGCATGAAAAAGTACTTTCTTGTATATGAGATGGAGGGAAATATATGTGTTTATTGCAATGATCGCCAAGCTGTCGATCGCAAGCTATTAGTAGCTCGTAGGAATATTTTCGGTTGATTGCTCTCCATAGTCTTTTATAGATAATTGCCGAAGAGCTCTGTACTTGTGTCATGGAGCATTTTGATTGTCAAGAAAACAGTACTGCAATGGAGTGTGGAACTGATTGATTTTCAACTGTAAGCTTGCTTTCTTCAAGCTCTGAAAATATATGACCTCTAGGTCACTGGCGTAGTTAGTTTCGAATAAGCCCTGTATCGAGATTCCTTTGGGGTCTTCCTGGGGGCCCCCATGACATTTTACGATTTTTTTCTTACGCATTTTGTGGCACCTGTAGCTTAGGGGTCCTATATCATTGATACGATTGAAACTACACCCCTGCTGTATATCCTTTTAAGGAACAAAGGTCCAGGTTTGTGTGAAAATGTAGGCAAAATATTCAGCTGTACATATCTGTATGAAATTTCTTTTCCCAGTATGAAATTTTTTTAAATGTACATACAAAAATAGACTCACAGATTAACACTTGGAAAACTGTATTTGAATGGCAGCTATACCTACTCTCTCAATATTAAAAAACTTGTTGATGAGAAAAAAAAAAATAGAAGAATTCCATTATGTTCCTCAGTATTGAAAAGTCTGAGAAGAAAAAAAGTATATTTTATTGCTAACTACACTTCCTCTCTTTCTTGTATACAATTCAGTTTTATTTTCTTTTTGTTGTATACAGTTGAATTAAAATTGATTTTATATTTACTAGAAATGTAAATTTATATACAATAAGCAAATTTAAGATGTTTTGAAAAAAATTTGTTTTTCTTTCGGTTGGTAGTTCAATATTAGATTTTTAAACATCACTGTAGATCAGAAACTTCGTAAGTTTGGTGGCCATTGGTTTAAAGCGTTACCTCTTCAGTCTTAAAAGCATCGGCTTACATCCTTAATCAACCATTAGTGGATTTTGTTTAATTTCCTGTCGCGTGACCCAAAATGGTTGCTTAACCAATTCCTCATCAATCGGGTATTGCATTCGATGCGATTTCTTTGAAGAGAACTGAATATCGTGCTAAAGACACATTAGACCTTGACAATCTGATCGAGACCTGTGTATTTTACCCAGTATTAAATAAATCGATGCATTGTCCAGATGTCTCGCCATTAAAAGCCGAATGTAGTATTCATTTGCATTGAATAAATTATCATATTGGAATATGAATTATATATAACTTCTTGGCTGGGGAATAAGATATGCAGTTTCTTCTTTCTTAGTAAGACTGTTTTGTTGAACACGAAATGAGTATGGACTTTTCGAAGTGGCACATTAAATGGCAGACTTAAGTGCTTTTTTCTACTCCATTCCCCTTCCTTTTTTGGAGCAGAATAATAATTATTAAAAAACACTTCTGCACCTCACCACCACATCCAAATTGAATGGAAGGTGAAATGGAGTCAAATAGAAGCATAGGTATCATTTTGATAACCGGAATATTTCCGCGATCTGCCTTTGGTAACCGGTTTTCAGAGGTGATATTCACTCTGGGGGCAAGGCCGTTCCGCATTGTCAACGGCCATATTTTCTTGCACTAATGGCGGCTGATTTGAATATGTGGAAAGCAATCCTTCCCCTTTCCCTCCCAGAAGCATTTACACTATATTTTTTTTCTTCACTTCTTTGAGGGCAAATTCTTGCTGATTTGTTTTTGACCATCTGCTAGTGAAATCGATCGCCCGCGGGCCGAAAGATATACTTATTTAGATCGTTCAACAATTATTGTACACTCTCCAATTTGCGCCTAAGCTAAAAGGTATTTAATCGGTTTATTGTTTTATTAATAGTTTAATTCATTGGAAGCTTATAGCTTATATTGAAAATTCGAAGCTTTTTCATTGCATTCCATCAACTCTCTAAATCAAGGTGGGACGACTTTTCCAGGGCACGGACTACTTTCTAATTTTTTCAAGGTGTTGCGGTCCACACAGTGACGTAGATGTAGTGAGCTAAAAGAAAATATACAATGTAGTCTCTGGCCTCCATTTTACGAATTTCTCTATTTAGCGAACTTTTTCTAGTAACTAAGAACATTTTCCGATTTTTTTCCTAAAATTACCTCCAAATAGCGAAGTGCATTTTCTATTCAATGAAATGTTCTTTTATGATTTAATTTTTTCCCGTATTTTTTTAAAATACCGTATTTACTCGAATATAAGCCGCACTTTTTCTCAATGCTAATACTACTGAAAATCGGGTGCGGCTTAGAATCGAAGGGGAAAAAATTCGTTGGAGAGGGTATTTAGAGCAATTATACAGATTCATGCATGTATTTAAAAGTTTATAATGTTGATAAAATAACAAATTATTCACTTCTTATTAGTTTTCCTTTTAAATTCATTTTATTTTAATTTCGTAAAATTGGATAACGACAAGCCATTTTAGACTATTTTTCAATTTTCACAAAGTCTTGTTGAGAATTTGGGGCGCGTCTTAGATTCGAAAAAATACGATATTTCTGGACTTTCGTAAGATGGATTGATTATTAGGTCTTAGTGAAGGCGGTCACTCTTAAAGGTCTTGGTAATCCATCGGTCGATCGCGATCGACTTAATGCTTACCCCGGCTTTAAACAAAGTCTAGAAAGCAAGTCAAAGAACGTATGTAAGATTTGTAAAGTAATGATCAAAATTTTATTTGTGATTTAATTATTAACGAGTTCGTTATATTTTAGTTTATATAAATTCGATTCCGTATGTTTCCTGTATAGATCAAGCTATAGTACGACTATTTTTTTTTTTTTTTGGTTTTGATAATTTGCTAATTTGATTAAACAATGAAATGTCGGTTTTTGTATTAGAATATAAGAAATAATTTTTAAAATGTTTAAAAAAACAACCCCCAGGGAACCTTCTTGGTAATGCCCCTTCTACAAAGAGTTGATTCGATTGGCCTGAATCAGCATTGCTGTAGAACTACTGAATTTTTAAATGTTTAATTACAATCCGATCTAAAATGGTTATTAGGAGCTGCTACACATTACTCCTGATATATTTCACTCTTTGGAATGGATTAACTTTTTATATGACAGATTCAACTGCATTTTTTTCCCCTGGTTTTCTACTTCAGCTGTGCTTTTAACCTATTTTCTCTTTTTTTTTTACTCAGCTTTTCATTTATGTATGTGAGTACCGCTTCCTTTCATAAATCCAGCCACATCATTCAAAAAAGTTTCTATTTTCCTTTTTTAAAGATTAGGAAAGATTAATCTGAATTCAGCATAACTAAGTGATTTTTGTAGGTATTTGTATTTATTCACGTATTCGATTTACTTACGATTTTAATATAATAGCAGCCTATTTAAAATCAAAATAAATAATAATATTAATTGATACAACATTATAGATTTTTACCTTGTGATAAAAGTAAAATGAAATCATTTATCATGATATACAAGATTTTCACACAATTTAAGATTTTAATCATTTTGTAACTACATGGTTCCGGTTTTTGGGAGTTGAATAAAGCTCGAATTTCATATTTATTTTTAATAGATGTTTGTAACGAAAATGCTAAGTTGACATGTTCTGCTTAGTGAAAGATGGCCCCCCCGCACATGTATAGCTTTTTGATCGCCAATAGTATAGTCTCATAAAAGAAATTCGTTTAAAAAATGTATCAAGATTCTGACGTGAAACGAAATGAATTTATTTTTGTTTACTTACTTAATTAAATATATTCACATAGTCGGATATCTCTTACGTCGAAAGTATTTAATTGTCTATCTAAATATAAATACTTGTGTTGTATAATGAAACCCAGTGGCTGAGTGGTAGTGTATATAGCTTTCACGCCACAGATCCGGGGTTCGAATCCCAGGCTGGGCAAGGTCGACTCAATCTTTCATCCCTTTAGTGGGTTGATAAATGAGTAAGTACCAAGCTTTCTTGGGAACTGAACACTGGGGGTTTTGCGTCAGACTGAGCACTTGGCGAAACATCTGCACATTTACCCTAGCGCCTAAGATCACATAAACTGAGATAGGGACAGTATAGGCCTTGGTCCTTAAGGCTGTTACGCCACTGAGTTCAGTTCAGTGTTGCGTAATACTTAGTTGCTGTAGATAAGCATAGCTACAAAAAGAAAAACCTTGTAGTAGAGACAATTACAGTTTTTTAAAAATTATTTAACTCTTTATGAGATTGTACACATGTCCGAAAGTTTTTTTATTATGTAAAATGTTTCTTATATATTCACATTGTATTATGGTATTGGAGAGTACAAAATTTAACCTTTCATTAAAAAAAAAGGAGTACAAAAGGGCAAATATAATGCAATTATAAACTAATCTTAAAAATATATATATAGGTAACTTCGCGTACGTATTTTTTAAAAAAATGTTTTCAAAAGTGGAAAAAATTAAGAAAAAAAAATGGCATCAATTATTTCAGATTTTTCCCCCCCCACCCCCACCCACTTTTTTTCCTTTTCTGCTGATTTTCTAAATTTGAGACGTAGTTTTTTTTCTCCCATGTAAAATAAAAGAAGCATAAAATTACTAAGAAAAGAAACATAAAAAAAAAAAAATGTAGGAGAAAAAAAAAAGGAAAAAGATAGTTTATTTCGTAACGTTGCGAATCCGTACTCCGCAATTAAAAATCCATTTGATCTGCATAAATTGTGAAGTAGCGTCGTGTAAAATGTTTCTTCCAAATACGTAAAAATGTTGTTGAAAAAGAATTAAAAAAAAAAAATTAAAAACACGAAAAAAGAATACAGATATAATAACTTTCCTGATGTATTTTTTCCCCTTTTTTTCCCATTGAAAACAGTATTTTTTCCCCCGTCTAAAAAAATTCAGAGAAACATCGTAAAATAATTAAAATCAGAAAGCACTAATGCCGTGAAATATTTTTGAAATGCTGAAACAAAATGCAAAAGGAGCGATATTAAATGTATTAATGTGTGTTACAACACGACATATTAGAAGCACGTATTCAGGATAGGAGAAAGTCTGAAAATAATCCAATTAAAAACCTTTTTCTCGTTGTTAAGTGTTTTCGAGAAAATAAAACTCGCAGACTCAAAGGAAAATGCTTTTTTAAAATTCTTTTAAACAATTAAAGAAGTAAAGTCCTTTTGAGAAACGAGTAAAACTCATCGCTTTCAAAGAAGAAAGATATAAAATAAGAAAAGTTTAAAATTGCGTTGAAACACACTTCTTGGGCTGCATTTTTTAGATCACAGTCGTGTTGAAGAATTTCTTTTGATTCGGATTGGCTGGTAAACACTATAATTTTTTTTTTTAAAAAAACTTTTCCGTATGAATTTTAGTTTTATTAGCTGTTATCCACCCGCTTCGCCAGGTATGATGTATGACTATATATATTGTTTTTTCAAGTGAATGATGTCTAAATCTTAGCTTTAAGCCATAGATTGTATTAAAACAATTCTTAAAGCCCCCCACCTCTTGACTTAAAAGGACAGGACTTAAATTTCGGAAACGGAAGTTTGTCTTTCAGGTCTGCATGACCCCTTCTTTGGGAATCGATTTCCTCAAGATTCCGTTCGTAGCAACTCTCTGCTCAATAAACGAAACATGCTTACCTAATTTCAAGTCTGTAGGTCTAATGATAAAGATCTTTCAACCTTCATATTCCAATCCCATCTCATTTCCTTTTATGGTCATAGGTCGTTCTTTTCTCTGCATTCGAAACCTAAATTAAAAAAGGATGATTTATAACAGTTATTAGAATAAATATACAATCCAACTGAAAATCGAAACAGTTGGTGTTGGTTTGCCTCGCAGTAAAGATGTTGAAAGTGGAACGATGTTCTTAATGAACGATTAAAAATTGTTTTCCAAAAAGCCTCCATGCTTCTTCCGAATCGTTTCATACTTATAAATAGTAGTACTGGATAGTTTTTGTAGTGTGTAGTACTAAGTGTTTCGTAGGACCTTATAAACGCTATGAAAATTGACTGTATTGTATTTGATATTCTGTTAAAACAAACCTATTAACTTCTATGATAGTTAATTATTATCCATTCGGTATGTATTAGAGCGTTTCATTTTCTTTTCTTTTAACAATTGCGATCATTGCGTTTAGTGGTTAGTATAGATCAGGGTTTGGCAACCTATGCCACGTGTACCACATGTGGCACGCGGTACAGTTCTCAGTGGCACTTTGCACTACTCTACAAATTTGTCAATTTTTGAGTGGTTTGAATTTGATAAATTTGTAATGGACCTTCTTGACAAACATCTTCAGAATTAGAACATTTAAGGAATTTCAAAAATTCTGAAAGATAACTCTAAAGATAATATCACAGCTATTTAGTAAATTTTTGAATGCCATTGCTGATGAGAGAAAATTGCATGTACTCTGCTTTCCGCTTTTGGTTTTACAAAACTTACTCGTATGAAAAATATTTGGAGTTCGCAAAGAAATTGTTTAACAACTGAATGCTCAGAATTGTGTCAAATTGAAAGTTACAAGTTATACCCCGATTTTACGATATGAAATAATTTCTTTTTTATTTTACTATAACGGAGGGAAGTACTTATCTTTTATGTTGTCTATTTATTATATTAATATATCTGTTTAAAAATACTTAATATATATATATATATATATATATACAGTTTCAGTACTTTAAAATCTTTGTTGAAGAAATATCTATGCGTTAGGCCGTTTATTTTTATGTTAAGAATTATCTTTAAGTGATGTAAAATTAATATGTTATAAAACTGTAAATCTGTATTATTGACCCCTATTATCTAAATTTGCATGCCTTTTCACGGGAATCAAATTGTTTCAAAAATATCCTATTGGGTGGCACGCGGAATCATATGAGTAGATTGGTTTGGCAGGCCACAACTAAAAGGTTACCGACCCCTGGTATAGATTCTTTTGAAAACACTACAGAAATATATAGTTCACATTACTTCTCAATACTTTTATGAACTCTTAGAGTCGCGCTTAGAAATTGATTTTGGGGGACAGTTCAAATCATTACATTACTATTCCTGTTTGGTTAGCTCTGTTATGATTCTAGAATTGTGTGCACAGTGAGCTACTAAGGTTGTGAAATTGTCCCCTAGGGTGCCCTTCTCCTGGATTATCTGCGTGAGCTAGAGGTGTAGGATTTGCGAAAGAACTAGAAGATTCCATTGATCTTAATTTGTCTTTATTAAGATCTTCAAACTTAAGCTTCTAACAGATTAAATAATAATATATGTGAGAGAATCTACGATGACAAAACACACAATATCAATAATACCGAACTAACGTAACTCGGACCACTATCAATATCTAACCCACCTAATCTCAATTCCAATAATACCACAAGTCCTAATATTAAATAGTCAATCCTACCTTGATCCGATCGCCGAATTAATCATAAGGGAGTTGCGTCTTTACTCGAGTGCAATGGCATGCACCTTGACCCAATGGTTCTATCTTCGGGATAACCTCTGTTGGCTGTCACTTTACAATCGTATCACTCTCTATCATAACATTCCCCAAATTGCCACCTCACTTACTCAAACTTCTGATGTATAAAAGCTATCTAATTTGCATGCCACTGTGCCGTTTACACTTCTTGGGTTTTCGTTGGAAAAGAATTGCCATTAATCTTGGCCCCAAAAGAATCCAAAGGACATGTTAATGAAAAGACGCGTGCGCCCATCACAAGGTCAAAAATTGTGAGTGATAAATAACAAGTACCTCTCTTCCCTCTGCACCTCGCAACCAAAGATTACCCCAAATTCAATATGCAGCGGTTATAATTTCATTCTATACAAAAATAAGCCTCAAATACATTACACTTATAGTTATCATAAACGGTTAAAACTTATCTAAATGTTATTAAAAAGTAAATATATTTTTGTCGTTTTTGAATTTTTCTCTAATTTTACCCATCTTTGTTTCTTTAAATAAAAAATATTCGTCATCCACTGTCACGTACATTTTAGAAGGCTTGGAATAAATAATTCGAACGCCTATCTTTCTTTCCTTGGGCGTTCTATGTCACCAAGAGCTTTGAATGTAGAGTGAGTGACAGGTGACTACCGAGATCTAAAAATATTGTTCAAACTACTATCCTACAATGAAGCTTTATATCAATTTACATACACCTGCAGTTACCATTGTCTTGTTTGGAACTTTGACAACTGTAATGTATCTCAATAAAATATAGAATTACGTTAAGCCTTAAATAGATTAACTGGTATTGTTAATATGATTTAAATGTTGCTCCGTTCCGGGTAACATTTTTTAAAACAGTTGATCCGTGATATAATTAATTGAATCTTGGCTGCATTTCCGTACAGCAATTGTATCACTTTTGAGTTAATGATTCCGGATCTTTCGCAATATCGAAGATTGTTTTGAATGGATTTGCCCAGTTCGTCTGATGTATTTTGACCTTTGAAAGGACGTAGCATGATTCATCATGGGTAATTGATTAAATATGTCAGACACGAGGAAGCAAGTTTTTAAAAATAAATTTCTGAATTATTTGCTAATCAGAATTAAAATAACAATTGTGCTATGGGTAACTAATATTGACGCAAGAGGAAGTAGTAGTTTGAGTGCAACGATCGCGCCTTTTTAATCTTTTCCTTCCTCAATTTCTTCATCGCACTTGACATTTTCTTAACTCAGTTGACCCGTTTTTTATGCTTTCTTGCTCTCTGTAATTGCGATGTTTACATGGAACAGACATCGAGCTCTATGTTGTAATTTTCGGTACCAATACCAATAAATTAGTGATTAGTTACAAGTATCTGAAGTAAAATGTATTCATGTAATTACCCTTTCATAAAAAGAATGTTTGAGGCGAAAAGGGAAGGATTAAAATTCTTTCATTTTTTCCGGCTTTTCACTTCCTACTGTGGTTCACGTCTACATATATCTTGTTCAAATTTTCAATCGTTTGCGAAGCCCACATTTTAAAGCGCTCAATTGAGCTATACACGATTGTTGGATAGCGAGTATGGTAATTTAGTTATAATTAGTAAAAAAATTGATTAAAACTAATTGTTCGAAAGCAGTAGGGCACACAGGAATTTTTCAAGGGGGGACGGGGTCGAAAGTTCACCAATCGCATCATGTTCCTTTTGGTTTTGTCGATTTTCAGGAGCAAACACAGTAAAAACTAATTATTGAATAAAATAATTAGCATTAATTAATAAAATTAATCATTAATAAAATACTTATTTGGAATTTAACGTATTATATACTTAAATTATAATCAATCGGAAAAAAAAATCAAGGGCTTTGGGGAGGGTCCGGACCCCCAGGACCCTTTATTGATGCGCCACTGGTTCAAAAATTACAAAATACAGCCACGCGTTGGCATCGTGCGACTTGCGTCAAACTTCAAAAAGGTTTTTCTCTACATTTTAAAGCGCTAATTTTGAGCTGAAATTTTCCACGATTATTTTTGGGTGCAATACGATAATTTAGTATGATTAATTAAAATTAGTTTGACTGAAACTGAGTATTCAGAATTACAAATGTCTGGTCACGTTGAGCTGCATTTGCAGCGACTTCGAGTCAAACTTTAAAATATTTTTTTTTTCTCCCTCACGTTTTAAAGCATGTTTCAAGTTGAACTGAGGAGAATTTTTATATACACTGCGTTTTTTGGATGACAATACGATATAATGATAATTAATAAAAATTAATTATCACTTAATGTTCATGATTTTGTCATATGTATATCTATTTACATATTATTTGTAGTATTTGATTAAAGCGCTTCAAAATACCGAGGTACTTTTCTTTGTTGACCTAAGTAAATTCCGACTTTTAAAATTTTTTTTTTATATTACTTAGGTACCTTGGAGTTTTGGGTGTACATGGTTTCTATTTGTTTTGTATTTTTTAGCGTTTATCAAATCGATTGAAAAACAAACTTCTTGCAGATATTTTTTAAGAAATTCTGAAATTTCCCATTATTAGGTATCCAAAAAAAAAGTTAAAATTAACAATTTCGGTCAAGTGAGGGAGAGTTCATTGACGTCGCCTTATAATACAACACGAGGGCTATTGGCAACGATCTTCTTATTTTGAATCTTAGTCAAGTGATGAAGTTGGCATTTGAGCATTGTGCACTTTTATTGACAAACATTGTTTTTTTATCTTATACTCCCAATGCAGCCCTATAGACTTCGTATTACTTCTGAAAGAAATGACTGCAAACAATGGGCTAAATTTATATGACGTCTTAGCCACATTATAACTGCAGGCACTTTTTTTCAGCCAATCAGTTCAGATATTCATGTGACTATGATGTCATATGATAATTGCAACCAATTAGTAAATTTCGAAATTCATGCGACAGTGGCGTCAATGATGTATGCAATCTCATGTTTCAAGCATATCAGTTCAAGCGCTTGGCTGTTGCCAATTTTTGCTTTCAACAAGAATTTCCTTTTAGAACAACAATAACACATATGGTCAAACAAAATCAACTTGTTTTAAAAGCATATGTATAATATAAGAATTCTACATTTGGTTTTAAAAAACTTTTTGACGAATCTCAATACTTGAACTTCTTTGTTCAAACTATCAAATAGAAATAACAAACAAGTGCGTCGCATGCGGGCGTTCCACGCAGAAGAACGCAGTTGCATTTATCATGTGATCGTCATTAATTTAATCCATTTATCAATTCCTTGTAGCCTTAAGTACGCACGTAAGCAATAGTGTTGTACAATATGCGTTATATTTGTACCATATAGCAAATTTTTGATCGGGTACAGTGTTAACGAACATTGTCTTTTAATGGCTGTAAACACATAAAATTGTGCTTTTATATGACAAAAGATCGAGTTGAGTTGTTTTAGCTTTATTACTGCCACTACAATTTTACTACAAACAAAACAACATTATCGCTAGTAGTTTGATAGTTATCTCTACTCTCGAATTTTTGTTAAGTTAGCCTTGAGACTGGAAGAATATATATAATGTCCACCTATCCCAATTTTCAATCTCCAATCCTTCTAAAAGAACAAAAAATTGAATATTTATTGAAAAAATAGCACTTTATTATCAGTTACTGTTTTGGTCTTGAACTCTGTGACATGACAGTTCTTTCACCTTATGCCTCTCCACCAATCGGAAAACAGGCGACCTCCCACTTTTCAACTGATGCTTGTCGATTCGTTTGACGCAATCTTCAACAACGTCTGAAAACGATGATTTGTGTTTCACTTTCTCACGTGAAAGATGAAATGATGCTTACCTAATGCACTTTTTTTACGCGAAAAACAAAACCGTTCCGGAAAGCCTTTCGTAGAATCCGACTTGCCGTCAAGACAGTTAGTGAACAACATGTCCGTGCCGTGTAACGGATGTACATTTTATTTGACGGATGGCTGATTAGATGTGAGAATTCGCAATTGAATTCACTTTCCGAGTTCATTCTTTGAAATTTTGCTTCAACCGACTTGTTTAGGATTTGATACGGCCTATTATTGTTTGTAAAAACACTAATGAACTATTTTTTGACTGACGTCTTGTTTATTTTTGTCCTTACGTTGTTGTTATGGATGACTGATTTTGTTATTTTTATAAGTGAGTATGGAATGTAATGATTTAGATCGGAACGGTTCAAGCAATGTTCGTGCGGTGTTTAGCTAAGCATTTCGGGTATATTGATCAATAATACAAGATATCTCGTTTATTGCTTCTACTTTTTCAACCATTGTAGTAACAGCATTTTTTACATATTTTTTTTATCTCTCTCGTTATCATTCTTGTGATTTTAAGAAATTTATTTTAAGGCTGTCATCGATTAATGTTTTAGAACAGCGGTCACAAACTTTTCGACCTCATGGACCAATAAATTCATAATTTAAATCCTGCGGACCACTGATAGGATTTTTAAATGTTAAATATTTTTTTTTAAATTTTGAGATCTAAGAACGCATAAAATGTACCTAGTTAATAAAATGAAATTATTAATTGTGACCAAATTATGAAAGCTTTATAAATAAACCATAAGATAAACAAAAACTGTAAAAACAAAACAATTAAAAAATGGTTTAAGTATATCAAACTTTTATCATTATACATTCCAATATGAAATGGCGTTATTCTGTGAAGAAGCGTTTATATAACTTTTCACGTATTGTAATAAATTGAATTATGTTTCACACACAATGCATCTTAAAACATAATTTAACGTGATGAGTAAATATATTCCACACATTTTTCTGGGGACCAGTGAAATTTTCTCGTGGACCACCACTTTGGTGACCTCTGTTTTAGAATAAACCCAATATTTGAAGTATTTTTTCTGGTAAAAAAATAACTCCAATATTAATGTTATATTTTGGCTTCGCTATCCTATAGAAAGCAAATAATTTTAAATTACTCCTTTTATCTGAGATGACACATTTTTTATGACACAAAATGTGTTTTGCATTATTCTCCTATAAACTAAATTCAGTGGTACAACAGCCCATGAGGGCCAAGGCCTACTGTGCCCATCTCAGTATACGTGACCAGTAGCGCACACACAAGAATTTTTCCAGGGGGTGTCCAGGGTCGGAAGTCCACCGTATCAGCCGCTCCCATGTACTTCAACATATCTTTTGATGTCGTCGATTTTTCGGGAACAAAAACAATACCAAAATTAATTATTGAATAAATAATTAGCATTAATTAATAAAGTTAATTATTAATAGCAAATACGCAAATTAAATTTTACGTAATATATGAATAAGGATTATAACCAACCCCAAAAATAAAGGGCCATGGGGGGTGTCAGGCGCCCAAGTTTGTGCCACTGCGTGTATTGAGGAAGCATGCTAGAATTCTACGAGCATACAGACCAACAACGTGGAAGGTAGCGCACACAGAACTTTTCCAAGGGGAGGGGCAGGGGGGAGTGGGTCCAGGGTCGAAAGTCCACCATTCTTGTACCATGCTTCTTTTGATTTTGGGGAACAAAAAACAGTAAAAAACTAATTATTAAATAAATAATTAGTATTAATTAATAAAATTAATCATTAAAAAATATTTAATTAAATTTTACGTATTATATACTTAAAATTATAATCAATCTGGAAAAAAATCAAGGGTTTGGGGGGGGGTCCGGACCCCTAGGACACCCCTCTTGTGTGCGCCACTGTATGTGACCATTGGGCGCTGAGGTGCATGAGCAAGTGTCCTAATTAGATGGTCAGTCTGGAGTGAAACCTCCACTGTTTAACCCCCAAGCAAGCTTGGTACTCATTTATCGACCCACTGAAGGGATGAAAGGCTGAGTCGACCTTGCCTAGCCCTAGGACAGAACTCCAGATCTGTTGTGTAAAGCGCGATTCGCTATCACTCGGACACTGGGTCTAATTTTTCTCCTATACCGTAATGCTAAATAAGCCATCTCTTTACAAGTTAATAGGACAAATAAATTTTCTGTGGAATATTTTGAAATTTTAAAAACGGTGTATTATAAATAAGAGTAGGAACTATGTTAAAAATATTTATAAACATTGAAACACATATTTCTGTTTGGAAATATGCTCCGCTTTTAACACAGACTTTCGTACATTAGTCTAAGGCAGCCTTAAAGAAAAAACTAAATTAATGAACAGAGGAACTAAAATAAAAGCGAACATTATACACATGAAAGTATTCTAAAAATTTTCATATCAATTCATTTTCCGCATTTTTTTACGCGTTTGTTCCTTGCCTTGTACCTACATGTCTAATGAATACAGCTTACTACACATTTAATTCTGATATACCCCTTTAAGACCCAGTTCGCACGATCGTGCGAGTTTGTACAGGTTAAACCAGTGGCGTAACGGAGAATATTAGGACCCCCATGCGAAGTCAGGGTTGGGGCCTCAAGCCCAAATACGCAATTCGTGTCAGTCTCAGGCTTTGGGCTTCCTAGAATCCTTCCCCTTCCCCCGTGATGCGGGGTGGACGTTACGCCACTGGGTTTGACATTCTTATCCCTTTAAGACCCGAAATATTTTTGTTTCAAGTATTACATCTAATTCTCTTCTGGTTATTGATACTATACTGACTCCAAATTAATAAAAAAAAATGTTTGCTACCCCATTTGCAACGTGAAGGGTTCCAACATGAAGGTGCGGGCCGGGTCTTAAAGGGTTATGGGGGTACTTAATTTTAATTATTTATATAATATTTTTTTAACATTTTTTTCCCTTCAAAATGTTTCTAAAATTTTTCTATGTATCCTCTTTCTGTGTGTGTTTCTGTAAGAAATTCATACGAATTTGAATACCAGCGTTGAAAACCATTAAATGTTATGTATGATGGTTCTATTTTTTTAAAAAACTTCTAATGAATGGCTCGTTTCAGTAATAACAGTTTTTTGTCACAAATAGGGGGGGAAAAACCCAGTTCATTTAAACATTTCCTTTATGCTTCGAAATTTCGATAACTAAAGAATAAAATAAACGTATCTGTTCGTGCAGTTTTGGAATGAATTTACATTCGTTGAATCCTGACTCATATTTTTCATCGAATGAATGATGTTCCGATATTCACCCGGAAAAGAAATGTTCGTTGCTCGCGTGTGCAAATAAAGATTTCTCATAGAACAAGAAAGTGATCGAACTCTAGATCGAAACGGTCTGTGTCTTCTACTATAGGCGGATAAGCTATACTTCAGGTAAGTAAAAGTGTGCATATTTTTATTTCCTTGTTTTTATTAGTATGCCCCTGATTTTGATGGCACATTATTTTTCATGGATGAGGGCAAGCATTGCTAATTTTTACGTAAATATGGATTAAAGCCTTTAAATTCAAGAAATGTATGATCATTACGCGTGTTTTATTAATTATGTTAAAGGACGCTTCAGACTGACCACCTGATCGGGACATCTGCTCATGCACCTCAGAGACCACGTATACTCGGATTGTCACAGTAGGCCCTGGCCCTCATGGGAAGCTGCGTCACCGAGTTTGAGTTTTATATATGAAATAGAATTGCGCACTTGGTGTCAATCAGGGTTTGGACCCCCTTGTATCCTGGGCCCCTCCGCGAAGCGGGGGTGTTCGTTACGGTACTATGTGTAGTAGGTTTAAATTCGATAGACTATCTATCTTACAACATGCACTTATTCTTGCGGTAAAATCATTTTGAAACGAGAAGTTTGCAAAACGTGAACGTTGTACCTACTAGTTCGCATTTCATTAAACAGAGACTTTTATCTTCTCTTTGTGGAACATTTTATTTATTTTACAAATGCCACCTACTACAATAGCTCCTATGCCATCAGTGCACGTGATCTCCAATATTTTTCGACAATTGAATTAAGATTAATTTGTGCAGGGCACATTACCAAATGGCAGAACATTTAAAGAAAAAGGCAGAACAGAGTCTGTATTTTAGAGCGTTTGGCTGGCTCGCGTTGGGGATGCAACAGGATTCCACAAACTACATATAAAGTGTTTATACAACCAGTTATTGGTTACTGTACTGTATTGGTACTGTAATCCTCATTACTGCTCCCAAACACACCATCCAATGCCTTGAGGTATTTCAGAATCAAGCCCTCCGTATCATAACGCTATGAAATCTACTTCCGTCCTTGCTATGCAGGCCTTGAACAACATCAAACCATTCTATAAATCCATCCAGAGACAGGCAGTAGTATTATTTCTTTATGGAACATAAAAAACCTTAAACGAAAATTTTTGTTTATTTTTAATTCATTTTTGAAAGTATAGCCATATTTATCGAACACCCTATACTTTTTATTTATATTAACATTTATATACACTGCTGTGCTGACATAACAATTAACTTAATATAAAGTTTTCAATTTACTTAATCGTTTCTCTTTATATATAATGTATTTTTTTTACCTTATTTTGGAGCATTTTTAAGCAAATTTAGAAGTATTTTACGGGATCATTAGTCATATTTAGCTATTATCATGTCATCACTTACCGGTATGCATTATTAGACTAACGCTGAATTAAAAAAAATACCATTTTTACATGCGAAGTTGTTCATTTTTTTTTTGGTAGAAATAATGTACTTGATGAAAAGAGAATTAATGGCTATGAATGGAAATTAATGATTGTTGATAAAAATGTAACTGATTACTTTTAGTAAGAAAATAACAATGAAAATGCTGTGTGTTGTAATAAATGGATGTAGCAATTTTGTTCACCATGATTATTTTTCCTTTTTTTTAGAGCTTCCATTATAATTTCGTCTAATTCAACTCGTAAAATAATGTTTCGCTCTAAAATATAATATTTTTTATGTAAATGAGAAGGAGCTACTTTTTTTTCTTGTATAAAGGGAGCCAGTAACTACTTTTCTTTTAACAGACCAGCGTATCTTTCATTTATATCCTCAAAATGAAACTTTTTTAATCAAAACACTGTTCATTACCTCAGCTGATTTCCGAGCATGATGAATACTTCAAACTGTGTTAATTATATAATGTATATGCTTCGGATATCTAAATTATTTACATAAAGGTGTATTTTTAGTTCATTTTTTCTTCTATTTGTTCTAATTTATGTCTAATTTATCATATTTCTCGATAAATATATACAAAGTACATTAAAAATCCTATTTCTTCGTCGTTAAAGTAACCTCTACTTCAATATTTTTCTGAATTTTAGTCTGTTTTTAATGAAAAAAGAGAAGAGAGGCATGAAAACAAACAATTAAAAGTTTGAAAAATCAGTATAAATGCACATAACCTAAACTTAAAAATCGGACACAAATTTTTATTGACTATTTTACATAAGAACATTTAAATTCTGTTTAAAATAACGAAATTTTAATATTAATTCATTTACAGATTAGCATAAATAAGTGCACTTACGAGCTTTAAGTACAAATCTGAATGGAAATTATTAGCTACCTTGTATGTACCATTTATAAAGTTTACTAATCATTTCAAAACTGAGCTATCAATGTCTGAAATGTATGAATATGAAGTATGATTATATAATATCATATAACATGCATAGGATTAGCGAACGGATGTTGGTTTTGCTACGTAAAAAAATCGTATCGTTCTTTTTATAAATATTTTTAAAGATAAACTAATATATAAATAGACAGATTTGGTATTGTAAAATGCATTTGTAAAATACCTATTATTATATCAATTAAATTGTATAGAAAAAAACCCACATAAATTAATAATTTAGAAATACATTCCCCCCCCCCCTTTTCCCCCTGTACTGTTTCTGTTCTTTTTTTTTTTAAATATTAACACATATGCCCACTCATATATATTTAATACGTTTTCTAATTTTTAATAAAAATTTTCAATTACACTAAGAGACACAGTTGATAATCTACTTGAATTTGCTGCTGATATTGGTTCCAAAAAAATGCTTACCGTAAAATCCAGCGTATTACGTGCAACAACACTTTCAAGCTGTATTTTTTAATGTTCGCCGTTTTACATGTGTGCAAGCCTCTTTTTTTACGAAGACACCTGAAATGTATGTGTGCAATGCTCTTATGTTTTGAAGTAATTTATTCGAGGTATTATCCCAGGCTTCTGAAAAAATAGCATACTTGTAGAATTACAACCCCTTTACGTTTATAAGGCATGTTATCATTTGTTTTAAATAAACATCATTTCGATGTACGCGCGTTGATGTCTAAATTTTTTTTTTATGCTCATCTATTTTTATTTTTAAAGTAATCGTTTTCATAGCCAGTTTTGTAACGCACACCCGTAAATTTCGATCTTATTTTTTGTGTTAAAAGTGAGCTTTGTACGCCAGATTATATGGTAATGAATTCATTTATTCATTAACGAAAATGAGCATGCGGTTGTAGGTGAAGTAAGAGACACCGAATACCGTAAAATCCGGCGTATAACGCGCACTTTTAACACAAAAAATGAGATTGAAATTTAGGGGTGCGGTTATACACCGAATATAAAAACGATAGCATCAAAAATAAAAAAAGGTCTGAGCATAAGAAAAATATTAAACTTCTGCATAAATCGGAATACTATATATTTGAAAGAAATGACATACCTAATCAGAAGTTAAAGGGTTCTGATTCTTATAGTGTACTATTTTTTCAAAATCCTAGGATAATAACTCGAATAATTGACTTAAAAACTTAAGAACATTGTACACGCATACTTCTGGTTCCTTTGTAAAAAAGAGGGTGCGCGTTATACGGCGAATATACTTAAAAATTAAAAAATACAGCTTGCAAGTATGGGTACGCGATATACGCCGGATTTTACGGTAATCAGCCATTGTAGTAAAATCAGTACTTTTATTTTATCTATCAATTACTATCAATAAATGTCATAAACCGATAAACGGTCAATTTAATCCCTATCTTAAATTTCTATAACAAACAATTAGATCACTTATCTTGCTTATGATCCGATGAAACAGCACTAGTCAGGACATGACCGGTGTTTCTCAAAAGCACTGATTAAAGACTCTTTGCTTGAGCTCTGAGGATTTCCGATTTTAACTTTGATAATCTAATTTCAATAGCTACCTAACGACCAACACCTACACTCACTTCGCTAGAGTTTAAATAGCATTCAAATTAACATAAAATACTGATTTTCTACGCGGGAAGCGATTTTATAAACACACAACATTTAAGAAATATTTTTCCCCAGGGGATTAATTTCAATAGCAGCCTAACGACCAACACCTCCACTCACTTCGCTAGAGTTTAAATAGCATTCAAATTAACATAAAGTACGGATTTTCTATGGGAAGCGATTTTATAAACACACAACAGCTGAGAAATATTTTCAACCAGGGGATTAATAAAAGGTGCTAGATAGAACCCGCTACTAGTATAATGTTAATTTTTGCTTATCTAAGTTTAAGGACCCCTAAAAATCTTTTTTCTATGACGTCCTGATGCAGAATAAATAAATAAATTATGAGGTACGCGGTTTTATCTAATCGCACTTGTCAATTCAACTGTGCGAATTGGAATTTTTCCTTCATTGCAGAGCTAATTTTTGTGTAGTGGATGAGAGGAGAAACACTCACGAATCCATCTCATGCGCAGCTGAATCAACGGGGTTATTGTTTGCGCAGCCGCCGTTTACGGAACTTGTGAGATAGCGTCCAAGAATAAATAAGTTGAGGAATGCTTAGTGTACGCGAGGTATTTCTACTGAAAAGCCTGTGTTACGCAGTTAACTAAGTGGAAGAATATTTTTTTTTTAAAAAAAAATTAATAATTGCAAGCAAGATTAGCAAAAAGTTTTAACACTCGTGTCAAATATTAAAGTTTATCTTACTTTTCGCGGTCGTCTGAGGTCGAGGATAGTCAGTGACTGGTGTTACTGGTAAATAGCAAAGTAAGTAAATAATTCTTTCGAAAAACTGGAGGTGTTTATTTGTACTAGTTTGATGATTTAAACGCTCAAGTATGATGTCGTTTCCACTCTGAGTCAACAGAAATGTTTATAATTTTGATATTTTTCGTTACTTTATGGGCTAAGTTTATGACAGCCACATGATAAGTGCAGTCACGTGTTCTGCATTGAGTTCAAAATTGATATTAGACTTCTACTTGAAAAATTTAGATAAATCTCAAATTTTATAATTAGGTATGAATGTTCGAATATAAAGATTCTTCAAAAAAGTTTTCGAAACATAAAGAAAATCTTGTATCTTAAAATCAAGTGCTTTTTGTTTACCAAAATGTAATAATATTGTTGACAAGGTGCTGAGGAAGGAAGTGTGTCCTTCCTTCCTTAGAGGCTCAGCAGCTCAAGGTGGGCCTTGGCCTTCTCAAAGAGCCTTTTCCTGGCCATCCTTCTTCCTGCTGGTGTTCTCCAATTTTTAGCTCTCAAAACTTTGAGTTCTTTTTTAGACCATCAATTCATCTTAGAACTGGCCTGCCTTTTCTCTGTGTGCCAGTTGGTTGGGCATCGAAGACTTTTAATGGTGCGGTCTTCGTCCATTCTAACAACGTGGCCTGCAGATTTAATTCGTTGTACTTAGATGAAGTTAACGATGTCACATTCTTTATATGAGTGTGATAGAGTTTTAAATTTGATCTTAACTACGTGTCATTTTCTTGAATTCCTCCAAAAATAATTCTTAATATTTTCCTTTCGTAGATACATATCGTGTTCTCATATTTTCGAGATATATACCAAGTCTTACATGCATAAATAAGTTAATACTGATCTTGTGACAAGTGTGTACAAGTTTCTGCAAAAAACACAAGTTGGCAAGACTGAAGTGGATGAATTTATTAACTGAAACACGTGATTGCATTTATCATGTGACTATGACGTCACATGAATTTAGCCCATTGCTCCTTACGACGTGTTATAAATTTTTAAAGTCTTGATTTTCGAATGCGTTTTGTGCGAACCCGGGAAAATAGTACGATGTTGTGCAAGATATTTAATTTTTATGCTGTGTTTATATTTTATATCTAAAAAAGTGGCAATATTTATCCAATAATGGATAAATCATGACCCGCTTCAAGATTTTCCATAATCCGCTGGCTTTTTCTTAAAACAATTATATAGAAATTTTCCATTTTAATGTTTGGAAGAAATTCC
>BMAV01013332.1:63209-77298 GCA_019973955.1 Trichonephila inaurata madagascariensis
ACCAGGAATAAGGATTTGAACAGTTAGCGAAAACTAATAATTATTTGAAAACAAAATGATTCGATATGCATCTGACTATAAAAGAATTGATCATTTACATTGGGATTTTATAAATTTAATATTGAAAATATCACTGCGTCTTATTATGCTGTGAAGAATATTTAAAGAATGTGTAGTATTTCAGAGTGTTGAGAATTAGCTATAATTCAGAAATGATACAGCTAAGTTTAAGGATTTTTTTTTTCTTTTTTGGAACATTTGTTATTTTAAAAGTCGTGAATTCGTCAAATTCTTTTTGAATGCGTGATAATGAAAGATTGAAATGAAAGTCAATTCTCTCTCTCGACACGCGAAGTGATTTATATATTCATTTTTCTTTTTCGACTTTTGTGGACTTCAACCTTTAGATCTTCATGGACCACAAAATGCACTTTTGACGGACCTCTAAGAAAATTTAAAAAAAAGGGCAAATACATATATATATTAATAATAATGATAAAACTTTTATTTTGTTAATGTGAAATGCACTTACAGCTGTTCAAAGGTATAAAGTAATAATCTCTTTAAAAAAAAATGAAAACAAAAATAATAATTAACCTCTTATAAAAAAAATAAGGTTTTAAAAATATATATTTAAAAACCTAGATAATGAAGTCGCTAAATCCCGAAAAAAAGTTCGTCATTTGGAAAATTCGCTATACAGCGGTTCATCTTTCAATTTTCTTTATAAACCACATAAGAAATATTTTAAATTCAAAAACACTATATATTAAAAACTGTTATTATTCCCTCCTTTTTTTGTAAATTAATATATATTTATTTTATATAACTTACCTATATCAAAAAAAAAACCAGAAATTGCAAGGAAAGTTTCTTGACGTCTTTTTTCCCCCCCAATTACCGAAGAATTAATTTTTTTCTTTGATGCTCAAGCGCTTACGTTTTGACATTTTCGAGCTACTAGAGACGAAGTTACCACTGCGACTGATCAACACTGCAAATGAACGGAGACTAGTTAAAGGATACGGGGACACGAGACAACTCCACTGAGGGTGAAAGGGGATATTGAAGCTGTTTCCAGTGAACTGGACAATGGGGGTTAAATTTTGCACTTCTTGGGTGAAACGTTCTGAATTCTATTGCTCTCGGCGAATTAAGCACTGAAAAAACCATTTCGAGAATTATGGCCACCTTAAAATGTGTTAAAAGAGAGAATAATTGGAAATTAAGGAGAAAATAATTTGAATCACGGGAGAAAAAATTCGTAAGATAGAAAATACACTTCGCTGTTGGGAGGTTATTTTACGAAGAAAATCGTGAAATGTCCTTGATTCCAGGAAAAGGTTCGCTATATAGAAAAATTCGCAATGTAGAGGTCCATAATATGGAGGTTCAACTGTATTTCACATTTCAGAGGAATGTTCCAATTTTTCTTTGGAAAATCAAAAAAATTTTCCCAGGACAATCGGTTGGCGACCGCTGATATAGTCAGTTATACCTTTTAGAATTGTGAAAATTATATTCTGGTACAACATCCGTTCTTGCGAAGTTTGACTCGGAAAATAAAATAGAATTGAAGTAAAAGGGATTTTCATCCTCGGAATCTTATTTAAGCATGTGCAAGCACTTCCAGCTTTTTTATTTCTTTGCGGGAAATCTCGAGCAATTGTAAGATAAGTTATTTCGTCTTTTTTTAGCACTTAATCAAACGTTATTATTCGTTATTGTCCTTGACAATCTGGAAGAGCAGCTGGTTGAACCGATGTCTTGCCCATCAATGTTTTCGTCTGGAGTCGACTGCTTTTGTCTGGATTCTCAACTGTCTCTTGCTTTGAAAAACACTTCAATAAATCTGCATTAGCCGTCGCGCGACAACTACTTCATCAAAAGCGGCCAGTTCTGTTGAAATTAGTTGTTTTTTCTTCGAAATCCGCCGTGTTTTTTGTGTTTTCTGTGTTTACTTTAATCTGCTATTGGCTAGAATGTGGTCTAACAGGTGGTTTACATCGAACGGAGGGGGGGGATATAACGATCGAATGACAAACCGATCCAAAGGCGCTACTTATCATGTATTTAAAGGTTACTGACCTCAATATTTTTCTCTTTTATTTGAGTTTAAAAGAATAATCATTGCTTTTTAATTTTCAGTTTTTTTTTTCAACAGTTGTTTCGTTGCTGAAAATGGGAATGATCCTTTATTTGGATATTATCTAATTCTTCTGACGTTCAGTTGTTTATTATGAATAATTTACGTTTTATTTTGAAATAAAATTATATAAGCACTGTCCATATATATAAATATAGTTCGACATTCGACATTTTTATTCGACAATTCATTTATTTCTTGAAAAGTGCTACCTATAGCATCAATGGTCCCCCCCCCCTATTAGTATTGTTTTTTATTGTAAAATATTTAATTTTATTCAATAAAATTTTTATCTTTATTTTGATTTAATTCTTAATTGACAGTTTAAATTATACAGTAATGAAAGAAATTTTTAGGTTGAAAATTCTCTTCCAAATTGTGTTATCTTTTGCTTTAATTCAATAATTCCTGTATGACTCTAATTTATCTAATTACTTTGTTGGTCCTTTATCGTTTAAGAATATTAAAATTGCAAAAAAAAAAACAAAAAAAAAGTTAACAAATCATTTTTTATTCATTAGGCTTAACTGCCTCCAATAAAAACGTTGCAAGTTAGCTGATGTTGCATGTTAGCTGATGCCGGACTATTCTAATCCGGCAAAGGAAAAAAGTTACAAATTTTTTTTCCCCAGATTTACATGGTTAATTTCAAATATTAACAAATATAAAATTAAAAGTTAACAACAAAATAATATTTACAATTATAAAACATTAAAAAAATAAATATATTTAATATTTACATTTTTAACCATTACAACTTAATTTATTTGCTGACATATAATCGTCCGTTGTCAAAGTTAAGTTGCTGAAGTTGGTATCTTTTGTAAGTGTTCTAAATTTATGTTAGTTCAGTCGGTGAAAAGAATGCTAATGGGGGGGGGGGTATATATAACCCACATATATAATCGCGCGACACGCTGGTTGAACTTAATATGTATTTAATATTTGCATATTTTCGAAATATTATCATTCATTTGAGTGATTATAAAAATAAAAAACTTCTGTGGAATCAACTTTAGCTGCTATTATTTACAGGCATTGAAAAATTCCACTGTTAAATATAATGTTGATAGTTCAAGTAAGTAAATTTTTTGAAAAGTAAAATATATATTAAGAATTATGATGTGTAAACAAATATTTTTATTTAATTTTAATCTTGTCATTGATTTGTAATTGGATTTTAACGTTTAGACGCTGATTGTCAGTTGTAATTTTTTGGAGATTACGCCTTAAGAATCGCGATTGTGATATAAAGCTCCCGCGGTATGGAAATTTTATAAGGAGTGAAATTTGTGCACGGTTAACAAAAAAAACGTTACGCTGTGTTCTGCGCATGCGCTAAATCGCTGTCGGAAGTAAGAAGAAAGAGTTCCAACTTTTTCGTCGTTTTTAAAATTACTATCCTTCTCTTCTTACAGAAATCAGACAAAAATAATTACAGTATCGGAAAAATCATTTATTTCTCCTCAATACGGTATTATTATTATTATTATTATTTTACAAAAAAACGATATTTTGCATTTTTTACGATTTTTTTTTAAAATGAGTCAATATCGATGCGTTTTTTTTAAAAAAGAATATTTCAATCGTTCTGTACGGATTTCTTATCATTGTAATGAATCGACGTTTTGTACTACGAAAGTTCATACTTTGGTCTTTTAGAATCAGTGATCAAAAATGTAAAATGCTAAAAACTTTTATTCTTTTTTTTACTATTTTTCAAAAAAAAAAAAAAAAATTCTAATTAAACATTTAATAAGTACAGCATTTTATGCAATTGAATCGCCGTGGATTATCGAGAAAAATTACGGTATTGATCAAACAAAGACTATTTCATTGAAGCTGTGGGAATCGATAATAACTTATGTAAGGAACTATTCAGTGAACTTTACTTTTCCTTTTATGCTAAATGATTTAAGAAATGCCCCAAGTGCTTAGATTTTCTTATTGATATTTATTATGTGTTAGTACTTGTTTTATTTTTCAGTGAGTGGTATTGTAAATTTACTTTTCATTCTTCCTTAAACTTATTTGTTCTGAAATACATTACAAGATAGGTGATATTGAATGTTTTCATCGAGAGATATGATTTTATATTTATATTATGAAATGCAATCTCAAACCAGTTGATTCTTTTTTGTTGTTAAAGGGATTCGCGTCATTTAAACAAATTGATTCTTTCTTTGTGATGTATAAGTCGTTAACGGCGTGTGAATTCATCAAATTAACGTAATTAATAGTGAAGAGAGATCGTAACTGATGCTTGTTTGAAGTTTATAATGGAATCTACTCTATCCTATTAATTTTTAAAAGTTATTGTAAAAAAATTAAATGAATCCTTACTTTAAGGCACTAACAAAGTGCAGTTGTTACTTTAAATGTAAAATAGTACCATATATGGAGGAGTTAACTCTAAATAAATTTATTTTAGTCCTCAGAGTTTAAAAAAGGATAATACTTTTTAGTTGAATTTTATTACACCCTTACCAACTGAGATTGGTGAATTGCGATCAAATTTATGGTTGACTGACTTAGTAGGCCAAATTCATGTGACGTCATAGTCACATGATAAATGGAATCACGTGTTTCCAGCCAATCACATGTTTCACTGTTGCCAAATTTTGCTTTTTTGCAGATTTTTTAAAAGTATATATTTGTGAATAATAATGCACATAGGTAAACAAAATGCACCGGATTCAAACGTGCAATAATTTATTTATTTATTTATTATTATTTTTTTAATTTTGAAAAACCTTTTGAAGAATCTTAATATTTAAACTTCTTTACCAAATAACCAAATTTGAAATTTTGTCTAAATCTTACAACAAGTACATGTCTAAGGTCAGTTTCTGAATTCAGTGGAGGTCACATGATAAATGCAATCATGTGACCGTCATGAATTTAACCCAATGTATGAATTAATTATATAATATGATAAAGAGTAAATTTTTCTTTAACGTACAAATTTTTTGTAATAGTTGTCATTTTGAATTAAAACTCACATACAAAGTAATCTAAAAATCAGAAATTATTAGTTGGTTGAGAATACATTAATTTATTTCTTTTTAGAGCCATCCCTTTTAAGCCATTTGGCTCCAGGTGCATTTAGATAAAGTTATGAATTACAAAAGCGTAGCTGTAGTGCGGTTGTCGCTATTTAATCGAATGCTTATCAAAAATAGTTGTATGTAGCATTTTAAATTCCATTTCTTAGAATCCTTATGTTTAGAATCATTTATAGCAATTTAAGCTGGTTATCATTTCTTTCAACATGAAAAATCTTTGTATACCAAGATGCTTCGGAGATTATTTCAGGTTACTTACATTTCAATTATTAAAGTATTTTTGAATCCTTGGCGGTTTTTCCTAGAAGAAAAGCGGAACTCATTGTTCCATCATCTTTTAGAATAAGATTCATGAACGAACTTGTCTTGGTTTGATAACAAGTGTAAGCCCTTATTGGTATACCACTTATCCTCCTCACTTGGCTGACGATGAATTGACGTCTTTTTTACTAGTATACTTTTTTGTGTGTGAAAATTGCTGATGAAAATGTTCGTTGAACGTTTTACTACTTTAGTGCTCTTTTTGTTTCTTAGTGTATTTATGAGAAGATAAAATCGTTGAGAAATAATGAGAGAAAAGATTTTTATAGGCGTTATTCATTCGTCATTGAACAAAACGTAGAGGTTTGAATCAAATTAACCAATCAGAGCTGCATTATTGTTAAGAATTAGTATCGGTTTTTAAAAGAGATATTCTTCATGGAAATTTATTTATTTTATAACACGTTGGCGCCTTAATTATTTTTCTATTATGTGTAAGAAACATATGTAGTACTACAGTTAACACTAAACAAGTAATATAAAAAAAATTTATTTAAGTCAATTCCTACTTAGATCAACAAAGAAAATTTTTATTTTAGCTACTTTTTATTAAATAGTTGCAATTCATATAAATATGTATATACACATGACAGAATCACAACATTAAGTGGTAATTAATTTTTATCAATTATCATTAAAGTATTGTATTGTCATCCAAAACAATCGTGTCTATAAAATTTCAGTTCAACTAAATGCTTTAAACCGTGAGAAAAAAAAAACCCTTTTCAGGTTTTGACACAAGTCGCCAAAAGGGTCGCTAAGTCGCCAAAAATGATGCCAACGTGGCTGTATTTGTAATTTTTTGAATAAGTAGTTTTAATCACAAATACTTTTTATTAATTATAATTAAATTATTGTATTGTCATCCAAAATAATCGTATATATAAAATTTCAGCTCAATTGAGCACTTTAAAATGTATTTTATTAACGATTGAAAATTCCACCAAGATAAATAAATAAATAAATAGAGATTGTGAGCTAATAGTGTAGGAATTGAAAAATACACTGAGTGATATAATAAGTTTAAAAATAGAATTATGTGTAATACATTGAAAAACATTCTCGATGTATCTTGTGTAAGTGTATATTAACTTCTCTATTAGTTTGTACTAAGCAATATTCTCTTTAAAGATAATATTTTGCTGATTTGTGTAAATTAAGAGGTAAAATAAGCATCTTTTAAACTGAAAAATAATACTTAGGTATTAAAACGTCGCTCAGTTTATTCAAGTGAAAGGATGTCGCCAAATGCCGCGATAACAGCCAGGGAAGTCTTAAGAATCTTTGAGGCCCTGGGCCCAGAGAAATCTTGATTTGTAAAGCCCTGGGCCCCTATGCAAAAGTAAGCCCTACCTGAGATCTTTAAAAGTAAATAGTACACACACACACACACAGCATGCATTGTCAAATACTCGTTCAAATGGTAATTTGAAACAAATAAATGTACACGACTTACAATCTCAAAAACCTAAGCACAAACCAACTCGAGCGATGGCCGCATTTCGACTAAATGAGTTGAATGATTGTTTAGTTCTCACATAATAATACACTTTTACCCTCTTACCAGTAGACATGCAGTTGGAAATTGTACGGGAATATGTACGGGAAGAATATTTGACCACGTTAAAATTATTCGAATTATGATCTTATAAGACAGAGTCGGGTACGTGCGAAAAGAGGCCCCCACCAATGGCAAGGCTCTGGGCCCAAGCCCAGTTGACCAAGCCTTAAGACGTCCCTGTATACATTAATGCGATCCCCCCCCCTTAATGCAAACCGCTCTTGCTACCTTCGAACACATTAAAAATAACGATGGCAGCATTTGGCGACATTTTTTTTTAATTGGCGATGTCTTTTCGCTTGGCGAAATTTGTCGACGTTATATTGGACTAAATTCATGTGACGTCATTAGTCATATGATGACTGAGCCACGTGTTTTCGGCCAATCAGTTCATAAATTAATGCGACGTCATAATTATATCATAAATATAATCACGCGTTTCCAGCCAATTAGTTCATGTGTTTCACTGTTGCCAACTTTTGCTTTTTGCAGAAACTTTCTTTTAGAAAGTAAATATTTGTCAACGATATAATAATGCACATAGTTAAACAAAATGAACTTAATTTAAAAGTATTCGTATAATGTAAGTTTTTTTTTTTAATTTTAAAAACTGAAGAATTTAAACCCAATTCTCAAATTTTAAATGTTATCTAAACTTTACAAGTTGAACAACTAGTATGTCAATTTTTAATCAACGGGAAACACGTGATTGCTGTTATCATGTGACCATCATGAATTACGTAAAAAAAGAGAATATATATATATATATATATATATATCAATTACAATTATCTCAATTTTTTAGTTCTGTAATTAGCTGTATAATAGATAACATTAAGGGTATTTATTTACTCTTAATTAAAAAAAATAGCCATTCAAAATGTTTCTTTTTTTGTATGCTTTCTTTGAATAAGACGGGGAAGAGAGAAATGTAATATACTACTCGAGTAAGTACTGCTGCAACAAATTTTTCTCTCTCTCTCTCATCACCGCAAGTTTAAAGTTACCAGTTCTCAAATATGATTTGTATGTATCCAATACCCATACTTGAGTAATATACCTTCCTTTTTGAAGAAGAAAATGCATGGGTGAGTGATGAAAAACATCACTATAAAAAGATCCCCCGCTACAACTCCAGCCCATTTACTTGGCCGAAACAGAAACCCCGATGCGAAATTCATGCATGAAAAATAAACGAGAGAGAAAAAAAAAAGATAAAGCAAACTTGTGTACACACGATCCTTTCGGCCAATGAAACAAAAAAAGGCTACAAAATCGAAAATCTGATCGGAACGGCATTACCCTCCCGTAGACTTTTTACAGCTTGAAACAAAAGAAGTGTGTGGGGGGAAGGTCTTACACCCCCTGCTCCATATTTATTGTTGCCTTCTAAGAAAAAAGGCAAAGTGGCCATTCCTATTCGCAGGGTCGTATTTTCTCCTGTTTTCCCGGATTCAGGAATTTTGATGGCGAATTCGGGAGCAGGAGAATTATGGCATCGGCAACTGGCTTTTTGGCGGAAGCTTTATGGGAACGAGTTTCTATCTCAGTGATGATGGGGAGAAGGGGCCTCTGGCTTCGTTGCATTTTTTAGAGGATCCAAGTTATCTGTGGTGGCGACCAACCGTTTTATTTGGAGCTCATATATTTTGTCACAAGAATTTCCAGACTTATCCCCCACCCTCGAAGTTTCAGGTCATGTGCATCGCCATTTCTTCCCACCCCTGCCCTCATATATATATATGGACGTACTAATCTGTACATTTGAATACGCTTCCATAGGTCGGAAATTTCTGAATATTACACTAAACGTTTTTGTTATACTGTTTATACAGGGTAAATTCCGAATAAGTTTGTAAAGAATGTATATTGATTATTAATTAAGGTCTCTTTTAATCTATAATAAATAGGTTTTTAAATTTCTTACAATTAACTTCAGTGCGAGCGCAGATAACTATCAAAATTAAAAGTCTTTTCCATCTTTATAGGGAATTCTCATAAAAACATCTATTTATTGTTAGTTACATAATATTTAACGTCATGCAACCATCGCGCGCAGATGATTTCATAATTTTATTAAATGGTGAAGCCGTTACGAGCAGCTATGTTCTTACCTGACGGAATCTACAACAAGTGGCAGGCCCATAAGGCAGTGCGCATTTAATCATCGACCACGTCTTATAAAAGCTTCACCAAGTCTGGCTAGGCACATCGTCTGCCGGTAGAATTTTCGCGTAAAACGCTTGTTATACTTCATGCTATATGTGTAGTGTAATAACTATCCCGTTGTGTAATTTGTGACTAAAATTTTATTGATTATTCAGGAAGTAGCTTTTTCGCAAAAAATCAAACAAATAAATCTTCCGTTTTTCCAAACATTGTTATTTGTTACTGATAAGGAAAACACTTTATAATCTGTAAACTGTATTTTTTAATTGAAAAAAAAAATAAATTCATACTCATTCCTTTCATTTTAGTTGTATTAAAAGCAACAGTTTTAGAGTTCAATTCGTGCGAATTAAACAAGTTATATAATTGAAACGAATGTCGAGGATCGCGCGAAATACGTTATAAATATAATTGAAACAACATTAGTTCGTAATTGATTACCAAAAGTGCTCAGTTGAAAAGAGTTATTTTGAATGTACCACATTTGTCTCTTTCTAACTCAATGCTTTGAATATCATCCATCAAAATTTCAACTGTACATTCTCATTCTAAACACTATTAATGGATAAATTTAACAAAGATTGGATAGAGTTTTGGAAACATTTTCAAGACCCATGAATGTCAACTTCAAACATAGCGCGTGTTTCTGCTTTTGAACTAGCATTGTTTAAAACATGTAACAAACGTGGTCTGTTTATCTTTTCTCTATAACGGCAGTGCAGTTTCCTGTAGGCACACCCAATAATACAGTAACAACGTTGTCGAATATATTGTCAAATATTTCCAAAAATCAATGTTACGCTCCAAACGGTTTTGCATACTTCTGGAATGCTTCCTAGCCGTTAATTACCTCCTTTGACTTGCCAGATCACAAGATCTTTCTCCAATTGAATATTCATGTTGCATGTGATATTGTAAGCCTTCAGATTCATTCTTCCAAAATGTAGCAGATGAAGATCAACAATTGTTGAATTCTTGGCAGTATGTATTACACAGGGCGTAGCTACACCTTATCAGCCATATCAATGATACGGAGCCTCCTAGTTAGAGACCCCAATATGTGTGAGCAAAAAATCGTCAAATGTTATCAATGGTCTGATTGACAATGCTCCCATTTCCAAAAATGGGTCCTAAAAGAATTTTGCTTAAAACCCACTCGGGAATAGCTAAGCCAGGAGTATTACAGGATAATTACGGAAAAAATCATTAATGATTGTGAAGCCAATATATTGTATTATTTCTGAGATTAATTTTTTAAAATAAAGAACGAAATGAGTTAATTATATTATTGGAAGTTAGGTTTCCACATTGATAGACTAGACACACTGATAGATAATAAAAGTAAGACTTTCATTCACTGGTGCACAACGCATGTTTAACAAAAGAAAGATTCATTTATAAAGTTGTGCGATTACTTCGAATGCTGCAGTACTTCTCTGTAGTTTCGGCGAAGTTAAATGAAATTTTTCAGGAAGAGGGGGCCGCCCCGGAGGAACCTTTTTTATGATTTATATGTTTTAATTTCAAAAACGTTTGAGAAAATTTCACACTGAAACACAGAAAAAATGTTGGTAATAAAAATTTAGTATTGTTTTGTTATATGTCGTGATGCTTGTATTATTTTTAGCTAAAAAAAACCACGAGCATAAAGAGTTCAAGAACCTTGTTTTCCTGAGAGCTGATAACTATTTTCACAAGCCCAAATAGTTCGCATCTTATGTTACCAAAAAAAAAAAAAAAAATAGAGACCTTCCAAAATAGCTCTCTTCAGAATGCCCGGTGTTTTTCTGTACCTTTCTTTTAGGCATTCATGCGAATGCAGACGAATCCGTAAGACCATTCTTCCTATCAAAAAAGGGCATCCAATGCATAATGCATTCCGAAGGGTCATCCCCGAGGGAATAGGAAAGGGAGGGTACAAGAGAAAAAAAAGTGTTCTGTCTGCAGCTCATGGCATTGCTCCATAAGCGTGAAATGTCATCCACGCCCAGGCGCATTTTTGTTCTATTTTTCTGCCCATAGTAAAAGCTTCGTGCACGCTATACTAAGGTGGTAGTGGAATAGTTACCATTATCTTGTTTTTAGATGTGTATTTTTTTTAAAAAAAAAAAATCTGTTATAAAAAGATTGAAGGAATGGGAGAAAGATCTTGTGTTGAATGTTAATTTGTTGTGCTTAGTTTTCTTCCTGACTTTTTTCCTCCTACTGTACAGATTCTCAGTTTTTGGCAATCTCTAAGGGAAATTTTTCTTATAAGTTTAGAGTAAAATATTTTTGCACGAATTCCTGTTGATTTTCAGATACTAATATTTTTTCTTTTTATTGAAAAATTGTTTACATGCGTCATTCATACATAGTAAAATTTCTTAAACATTATTTTTTGGGATTGAAGTATGTTTTTGTTGTTGTGCACTGACTGATATGCATACGTATCATCTAAAAAATTTACTGTAAAGTTTTTTCAAGTGGCGTTTTTTTAATAACACCGTCTGATTGACCCCTTATGCATCCGTCTTCTGAAAAATCAGTCAATAAAAGAAACTTACCCCAGCAGTTGGGAGAGTCTCAAAAAAAGTCTGAAGAAAGTATGTTCTTCAAAGCAGGGCAAGAAAAAAGATGCCCTCCAGTCATTGGTGCAGAAGTACACAGCACACAATTAGGGGAGTCAACAAGTCTAAACGTATGAGTAAGCGAACCTGTAAATAATCATGTTCAGTCATAAATCTGAAGCACGCCACACCAATAGTTCTTGGCACAGACACATATCTATATGTCTATTTAATAGTGAAAACCGATTTTTCCCACAGAGAAGCAATATCTCTACAATGACAGAGTCTGACTTTATGGACCTGCACTCAAATAATCCGTTTAATGTTTCTAAAAGGAATATGCATGTCAGGTTGATAAAAACCACAGCTCTCTTAGCGAGTTTTGGGTGGTGTGTGAAATCATTTATTTAAGAAGATGTATGTGTCTTTTAGAATTACTGCTAATTCTTAATGTGACATCCTGTGTCGGGATTAAATCACACTCATGTGAACATACCTCTGGCATTTTACAGGTTGTTTCAAAACTCATGATATTGCTTTAAGGATTTGAAGGACACATTCAAACAAACGATTCATGATTGTACGCAGTGACATAACGAAGAATACTAGGGGCCACCTGCAAAATCAGGTTTTGGGCCTCAATCCCAAATACGTACATGATATCAGTCAGGCTTTGGGCTCCCTAGAACAGTGCTCCGCAACCTTTTTATCGCTGTGGACCGGTCAACGTTTGATAATTTTACCGCGGCCCGCTGAGGGTGGGACACGTTGATTGTTTATATTTTAGATTGTTTTGATTTAACAATTTTAATTTAGTTGCATTTAAATATGCCTTCCGAATAAAATACAGTTACACCAAAAATGAATAAAAGTGATTTAACGTGGAATATAAAGTGATTTCCGTGGAAAGTTGCTCAAATCCGAGAGAAATGTACCACTTTAAATCAAATGGCAATATTTTAATGTTCTTTAGGCGGCTCGGCACCATTTGATCTACGGACCGGTCCGCGAACCGGGGGTTGTGGATCACTGCCCTAGAACACCTGACCAAAGTGAGGGTTGCGAGGGTGTACGTTCCGCCACTGATTGTACGAGTTTAATTGTTATTTTAAGGTAAAAACATGAGTAGACTTATGCACTTTTTTTAGCAACATCTACAATAATTGGTCAAATTCGTATTCATCTACGTCTAAGGATTTATATTTACTATTGAGTACTCGTCACTGTTAGGAATATGTGCCATAGACTCTCTTATAGTTTTTGTCGTGATTTCTGAAACACTCTCTATAACTTAATGGACTGTACCTAGATGGAAAGCCCTAGTTTCCACGATGAAATAATATAGCCTTATAATTATTCACCTCTTCTTAGTACCATAAGATAAAGAAAATATCCAAAGTGCACGTCATCCCAATAACAAACGGCTCACATTTTCTTCTTACCTCTCAAGAGAGGTCTAAGTGGACGCTTTCCTTTTTAAAAGCCGTCGTCACTCACGATTCTCGAGGTTTTTCTTCAAGATGAAGAGGGCCTCCTTGAGACGTCATCGATTATCATTTAGGGGTGAGAGCGAAGAAGGCAAACGTCAGCGATATCTTCGTTCCGCGTGCTAATGCACTCCCCAACCGCTAACGATTGTCCGGGACTTATCTCCGCCATTAGCCGGACCCGGAGTCCGGCGGTAAGTGCTTGTTATTTTTACGTCTCCGCGGTTTTCCGTTTTTCCCCGAGGAATATTTATATTCCCTGAAGTGGTGCCGGAGAAATATGGGACAGGGGGATGTTACCATTACGGGACCGTTTGTTACGGTGGCAGAACCCACTTTCGTTTGGGGACTTCCTGGTGCTCTTGTTTTTTATTTGAAGCCTTTGTTCCGCGAGCGATTTATGGAGATGGGTGTCGTTGGCAGAGGGCATAAAATACCTCACGCCTCGATAAGAAGACGGTTGTTCTTTCTTGGGCCCCCACCTACGCTCGCATTTTGAGGGGATCCTTTTTAGGGATGCGCTCGAGACGGAACTCAGGTTTTGATATTTTCAAAACGTGATGGAAAAATCAGGGAGCAGCCAGAAAATTACTTTGAGGATGTCCATTGCTATAGAATGATATAAGTTGATTGATCTATTGATTATTATCGTCGCACTGTGCAGCAAAACAAGAACTATTGGCAACGGACTTCATAATTTTAAATCACGGCCAAGAGAAGATGACACCTGAGTAGATGTCCCACTTTCAAAGCTTTTTGGCAAAAAAATAATAATTAAAGGGGGGGGGGAA
>BMAV01013332.1:80918-97908 GCA_019973955.1 Trichonephila inaurata madagascariensis
TCATTTGCTCTTGGACGAATTTTCCCAAACCATCTCTCTACAAATCCGTTCTTATTAAACTACCTCCTTGAATTCTACACCCATTAAATTAAAATATGCGCTTCTAATTGCCCTGCTTCAAATTCCCAGATAGTTCTTCGCCTCATTCTATTATTTATATGTTGCTAGTTATCAGTAGCGCACACACAAAAAGTTCAAGGGGAGGGTCCAGAGTTGAAAGTCCACCATTTTGGTATCATGCTTCAACATGCCGCCCAACATATTTTTTTGATTTTGTCGATTTTCGGGACCAAAAACAATACAAAATTAATTATTGAATAAATAATTAGTAATAATTAATAAAATTAATTATAAATAACAAATACATGTTTAAATTTTACGTAATATATACTAGGATTATAACCAATCGAAAAAAAATCAAGGGCTAGGGGGGTGTCCGGACCCCTAGAACACTCCCCCTTGTGTGCTCCACTGGTAGTTATCCATTTTAACTATCTTCTTTTGAATTTCATCGTATGTTGCTAAGAAATACCTCGCCGAGGAATATATACAAACGACGCACTGTGCATTTTTTTCTAAATGCACAGATCTCAAACATGCATATCCTTACGTAATCATTACTAAAAAATTTACTACTTCACTCGGAAACATTAATTTTTACCTATCGTTCAGTACTTAACAAATTTTCTTAATTTTGTGTACACCAGCTTATGTTTTCATATTAGAAGAATACCGTTTTCAAATTCTTCATGTGCATGCTCCAAATGAAGCATGTAATTTGTTTTCTGTTTTAAAATGATAGTTATTTTTTCTTGTGCAAATTAATGTTTTAATTGAATTTATTAAAATCTAAGTTAATTATGTTTATGTACGACTTTTAAATTCAACATTACATGAACCCCCCCCCCCTTTTCCTTTAAGTAGAAAATTTTTGAAAACAATGTAGAGATATTTCAATGTTTGCCAACTTTTTTTTCTCTTTCCATTCCATCATTAATTCTGTTATTTTCATTTCATGTTTTAAAGTAAAATCGGGACTCATTTGAGTCTTTTCTTATTCCTTTCAAGCGCACAAATAAATGCGAGAGCATCTCGTTAATGGTTTCATTTAATTTGTAACTAAAAGGAAATGATTTTCCGTGTTTTGAATAATAAATTGAAAATTATGTAGTCTTGTGTTTTATGATGAATTGAAATTCAAATGTGCTTCCATTATCTCTTCGAAAACACTTTTAGTTTGGCTTCCCTGTTTTAGTTTAAAACAAAATGCAATACGAGATTGGATTATCATACTTACACACTTTTATTTTATCCCATTTCTGTTCAACCAAATTTTAAATTGTTCATGCTGAATAATAAAATCTGATGAAAATGTGCGCGAAGAAAATATATACTTTCAAATATTAGGAGGGAATTTTTATTTGTTTTATGTCTGATTAGTATTTTTTTATTAAGGAAGTAAACATAAACGTAGTAGGTACATTAATTTTTTAATGAAAAGATCATTTGATATGAACATTTGTAGTTCTTTAACACCCGGGAATGATATAACTTTTATATCCAAGGGACTAACTAAACTGGAAAGATTTTTGCATGTGTCTAAATTATTTTAATTAACGCCTATATATGTTTATTAAGTACTTTATTGACAATACAAATAGCTTAGGGTTAATTTATTGTAAATAATTTTACATTCCAATTTTAGTCAGAAGTACCACATGAACCATGTTTTAGCATTGTTTTGATATTCATATCTATTTATTTCAAAAGTAATAATTCTTGTAGTAGAAGAAGTAAGTAGTGGAAGTAGAAGTTAAGTAGTAGAAGTAGTAGAAGAAGTGTACTTGAAGTAGTAGTGGTGTAAATAAATGGGACGTCGTAATCACATGATAACTGCAATCACGTGTTTCCAGCCATTTAGGTCATGCACTTCGCTGTTGCCAGCTTTTGCTTTTTGCAAAAACTTTCATTCAAAAAGTACATATTTATTAATCATAATCAGGTAATCGCACTGTTAAACAAAATGCACTTGATTTAAAAGCACACATATAACATAATTTTTTTTTTTAATTTCAATAACTTTTTGAAGAATCTTAATATTTGAACAACTATACCCAATTATCAAATTTGAAATTATATTAAAACTTTAGAAGTAAAACAACATGTACAAAGTCTAATGTCAGTTTCGAATTCATGTGAATGGAGATCACGTTACTGCATTTATCATGCGACCGCCATCAATTTAGCCCACTGATATATATTTATTTCTTCAACTGATCTTTTTTTAAGTTTCCAATGCAACCTTTCTCTTACCATTAACATGTTTATTGTATGCATTATTTATAATATAAATGTTATGTATCATTTATAATGTTTGTGGTTTATACGAAAGTAAATTTCACAAACCGCACCCAATATAAACCGGTCGGTCTCTGTGACTGCAGGGATAGGTGTAGGCGGTTGTTGTCTTTATCGTACGCAGCTAGCTGCCTGCTAAGGTTTTAATTAAAATATTTCAGCACACAAAGTAAAATTGTTTTTATTTCCTTAAAAAATATTTTTATATTTATGTATAATTGCTTACTATATAAATCCCTAAAGACATTTTTATAGTATTTATCTCAAGATATCTCCTTGTCCGTTGTAGTATACAGTTAATGGTAAGATTAAATTGCATATCAATCGGTTCATTACCCTATAGCAGGGGTACACAACCTTTTTTTCTGCTGGGCCGCATAGTCAGCTATTTCACGTGGGCTTCATACGTATGCTAGTTATTTCACTCGGGCCGCAACATGAAGATAAATGGGGGAGAGAAATGCTTTAAGACCAAGATAACATTGGAAATTTAAAATGTGAAAAATTGATCGAAATATTATAACTCCTGTTTTGCTTTCTTTAATTATTATTTTTTATATTTTTTTTTACTTTGGTCACTAACACTAAATTAGAAGCATTTAAGAAACACTCCTTCACAATTTCTGCATCAATAAACGGTTTCATATGATTACCAATAATATAACAAACCTCTTGAAAGAGATCTTCGAGGAAAAGCATCATTGAATGATTCCGGTTTATTGGTATTTTTTAAATACAGCACTTTCTTGACAAATCAAACAATTACTGATCCATGTTTGTTTTTCACAACAAAATAGTCAACCTCCCAATCGTCTTGAAACGATGTATTTTTTTTCGAGTATTTTTCTCTTGCAAAATATGAAAGATATTTTAAAATTTTGTTTTGTAAGTTTGTAAAATTCCCATTTCTTCAAACATTCTGATTGCATATGATCATCATGCTGAACATTTTCCCTCCAGGGCATGGAAAGTAGGTCGATGATCACGTATTGTATACTAATTTCTCTTCCCTCTCATATTCACATTTTTTTAATTTGGCTTTTTCGAATTTTTTTTTTTAAAGAGAAAATGTGTTTACGGTTTTTACATGGATCGGATAATATTTAGAAATATACGGTACTTGAGAAGATATCGATATAACTATTAATTAAATCTTTCCAAAACAAAAAGAAAAATTATAACTTTTGAAATTTTTTATTTCATGACAGTTAACCTTAAAATTTGAATATATTTTACATTTTTTTTTTATTGATAATCCTTAATTTTTTTTTAGCCTTGTGTTACTTGTTACTTTACTTATTTGTCAAGGAAATGAATCCACTAAGCCTATTTAAAAGAGCAAATACCTATTTAAATAGCTCCAAGTCTTCCCTTTGCTTCCCACAATGTCACAAATCACTTCACAACGTCCAATATCTATTTTACATGACTCATTCCTAAATTTCACTTTCGTATCTAGCCTTCATTTTATAATGAAAGACGCGATAAATTACGTTATGAAAATAAAATAAATATATAAATAACCATGCCAAACTCATTTCTGTGCCATGATTTACCAGGGCGGATTCCAAACTCTACGTCATACTTAAACAAACCCATCCAAAGGAAACAGGGCGTTACTCATTTCTGTTCTTATTTATGTGCTTACTTATTTTTAAGCACTAACCCTTCTCTCTACCCTATGGTTCTATTTTTTATGAAGAGAAAGAAATACATAAGTGAAAGGGATGGGATAATCGAGCGCCTATGGGCATGTTTATTTTTGCTATCCACCATAGGTAGCCAACCACCCTCAGAAACCGATTCAAAACTGTAATTGCATCACCGCCACCATCTTTTTCAACCTTAATCTCATATAAATATATATAAAAGTATTTTTTATGATTTTTTCCCGCTTCGTGTAACCTATTACGTTCGATTGCGCCTCTTCAGTGGCTTGGATAGTGGGAGGGGGAACAGCACCAATTTCTGTCCTCCACCCCTCTTTCCTTATGCCTTGAGGCAAGTATTTAGTGGCGCTTATGAGTTTCTGATTACCGGTTGGCTCTAGAGAAGAAGGCGGGGATGAAAAGACCCGTCGAGTCTTAAAAGAAAGTTCGATTTAATACTGAGATATTTGTGTCCTGGGCAGAAAGGATGGAATGGAAGTGCTAATTCTATCGATTTGGTTGGGATTTTAGTCTTTCAAACCGTTTTATGCAATTAGATTTTTAAATTTCTTTAATTCTATCAATGGCAATTAATATTAAGCTGCATGAAAATTAATCTTGAAGTTAAGAACATTTCTGCATATTGTATTGATCTTTGCAACTACGTTGTGTGTGAGCTTAGTAATGAATCCAGTTACCTAAGAGTTATTTATCCGTGATTATTCCAATTACTTTATAGATTAATGGGTCCTATTGCTTCTTAATTTTATTGCTATAATAATAAAAAGACACCTGATGTTTTCGTACCATCTAAACATTAAGGAATATTTTCCGTTAGTAGTACTATGTATATGCCCCTTCAGTGGGTCGATAAATGAGTTCCAAGCTTGCTTGGGAACTTAACACTGGGAGGTTTCGCGACAGACTGACCACATGACCGGAACATCTTCTCTCATGTACCTCAGGGCCCAAGGTCGCGTATACTGAGTTGGGCACAGTAGGCCTTAGCCCTCATGGGCTGTGTGCGCCACTGAGTTAAGTACTACTTATATGCCCCTTCAGTGGGTCGATAAATGAGTAACAAGCTTGCTGGGAACTAAACACTGGGGTTTTCGTGTCAGACTGACCACTTAACCGAAACATCTGCACATGCACCCCAGCGCCTAGGGTCACGTAAACTGAGATAGGCACAATAGGACTTGCCCTTCATGGGCTGTTGGACACTGAGTTCAGTTCAGTACTACATATGCGTTTGAAAAACAATATACTCCATGTGAAGTATTCCACATTGGTTATTTTGTTAAAATGCGTAAAAAAAGTTTAATAAAATTGAAGCCTGTTCTTGATCTGCTGGTTGAAATTAAATTAAATTATTATTATTTCGAAACTACGGATTTTTCTTGACTGAGATCTAGTTCTGTTCTGACTGAAAGGTTGTATTAAAGAGACAGATTTGCTTTTTTCACATAATCATTTGTATTCAAGCAGGTTATAAAAATTGTACATAAAACTCTAAAATTCAAACCATGTATGCATAATTAATGAGCATAAATGAAAAATATTAAATTTACAGGATAATGTACATGTGTATTGTCTTACCAATGAAGTTATCTTTTTTTATTTACCACTTAATATTTGATGGATTTTGTGGTCGTAGTGTGAAGATGTTTACAAAACCTCTGAATACTTCCTACACTTATAAACTCGACGCATTACGTCGCCCAAAAGGTATAGTGGCTAGCGACGCTGACTGCGGTGCTTTAGGGACTGGGTTCGAATCCCGCAGAAGACAGGGATGTTTGTAAATGTATAGTGCCTTTGCGGCAGGGGGTATAATAAGGTGTGGTTGGTGGAAGTGGAAGAGAGATGGGAGGCCCCTGGCCACCCCGAATAAAACCACTCTAAATTGGGGTGGAACTGAGCAAAATCGTACTGTCACTTGCATGGTACTCAAAGCTAAGGCTAACGACAGGCGTAAAAATTCTAGCCCCTTACCGCGATGAATTTCGCGGGCCTCGATCTGACTTCGTCTGGCAGGTGGCATTAGTCACAACAACAACGACGCATTACTGTATAATGGTTATGTTGCTTCGTCATCACACAATTATGTGTTATTTTTTTTTTGACACATGATAAGGTTAGTGAGTACAAGATGTTTAAAGACTCTCTTTGTAGAAGATTTCTTCACTCGATTCCTTGTCATTTTTGACAGGATCGTTACCTCTCTAGAGATCTTTCAAAAAACATTTTGTCATTCGTTCGAGCTGCTGGCCCATTGATATATTTCTGAAGTTCTTATGTTGTTGTTCTGAAGATGTTATTGCATTTTATTTAGTTGTGTAGAACGTTAGAATTAATGATTATACTAAAAGTGGCTAATTCCAAGTTGGGTTCAGTGAGTTTCTCTTTGGTGTAACAATTATAATTCTTATACCAAATAATTATTTATTAATTTAGGTTAGGTTGCTCATAGACAACTAATATCATTAAAAACCTTTAAGGACAAAGAACATGGACGATTTTCCATAGCAATCACATCCTTTCCTCACTTGACCTGCCCTAAAGATAAGCGGTCGCTAGAGCACGCTTCTTCTGCTTGGGACAGTTAGTTACATATATTATGACAAGTGCGATTAATTTGGATATAAAATTATTTTTTATGCAAATGTTATTACCAAGAATTAAATTTGAATAGCCTATATTACGCCTTTTTACACTTGATTGATTATACGTGATGATTCTTAAGATTTCATTTTACCTTATATAACCTTATATAACAGCAACTTGACTTAAAAAAAAAATTCAACTGAAAGTAGTTAACTGTAAAATCGTGAATAGAAATCGTTGACAACTGGCAAAGGAAAATGTAAAAGAAAATGCTTGAATCGTCAAATATACTCATTCAAACTGAACGTATGGCGTACAGTCTTAATCAAAAGCGGGGAACTTCATTTCAGAAGCTATTCACAAAAGCTAAAGAAACAACTCTCCAAGAATCCCAGAGCAATTGCATTCGAAATGTTCACGCAAAAGCTCTTTTTCTGGATAGTGGAAACCGATCTCGCTTTATGAGTCGCAGGAGTGCCATCTCAGAAAGCTTTTTAATTGAGTAAAATCGGTCAAGCTTAATAGCGTTTCCTCATGGAAACATTTTCCTCTTGCTTTAATTTCCCGACATCATATCCCAACTCTGCACCTTCATCTATGAAAAGTGCTAGAGAACTAATTGAAACATTTCAAGTGAAACTGGAAAATTCCATCAACGTAATTTACCTTCCTACACGACATTTTATTAAAAGAGTTGGAAAATCGGAAAATATGATTAAAAAAACAGTGTGGACTGCTTGATTGGCACGGCACCGAGAAAAGTTTCCTCCTCTTTTTTCCCCTCCACCCCATTAACTCCCCCCGTCAAATTTCATTCGCGTTAAAAATGCAGACATTTCTCGCCCTGACAAACTTATAAATGTCAACCTCCTAGCAGTTAATTAAAAGTGAAAAGCGCCCCCTACTGGCATACCCCTGCGTGACGTCCAAATAGCTCTTCGAGAAATGGTGTACTAAACAGTCAGGGTTACTAATGAGGGAAGACTTTTAAGACCCCCTTCCACCAACCCACCCACCCTTCGAGTTTTGGCAATCGATTGCTGAAAGAATGACTTCGTTTTCAGTTGTTCTAAAACGTTCTCGAATTCTTTGAAAAAAATGACAAAAATCATGAAAAGACACCGAGAGAAAAAATTTTAGTGATTCTTTCAAACTTAAATGCTTGGAAGAGATTTGTGATATCTGGCTCAAAAGTCGTTTATTTGAAGGGTGGTCAATTGTTTTGGCACAAGGACCACACTGTGGGGAAGTGGAGGACACCAAAGAACGCACATTAGTTAATTTTGCATCTCAGAAAAGATATGAATGGCTCCATAAAAATGAGAATATAGTGAAGCTGGCGAAAGCCGTCATTAGTAGTCACGGATCCACTTGACTTCCTGGACACGACACCAAACAACCAAATCAATAAATATGTTAAATAAAATGGTGGTAGTTTTATACAATTTATTTATTTATCAATTTCATATCTATAACTGCAAGATCAGCTTAATGACACAAATGTCTCCTGTCACACTTTTCTTCGAATTTTTTAAATTAGGAGTGAGGTTTCTTGTTTGAATTCTCATCACAGCCTGCAAGTTAATGTCAGCCGACTTGCATCTGTATTTAGTCTTATTGATCTTCATTCAAGGAAAATTTTGCTCACATATATATGTTGACCCAAATATAGTGCATTTTTCCTGTATGTTTGTTTTTCTGACTGTCTTGGTACTCTCTGTCTTGTCAAGAACTCTTTGAGAGACACATGTGGCAAGCGGGCCGCTGTGTGCCCACACCTGGTATATTGTTACGGGTACGCACTGTTAGTTGTTCTCTAAATGGATAAAAAATTCACTTTCTTTCAATTTTTATTCAGTTAAATTGGAGGTGCATTTTCTTGGAATGGTCTAAGCGTGTCAGTGATGTTGCATATGTATGAGTATCGTGGAGGATAGGACCCCGACGCTCAGTTTCGTAACCACGTGACATGAACACTAGACAAAAGTGATTACTCCTATCCGGAGGCTGTTACTGGCTTGTTTGGATATCGCTACTGTACTTCCCCACCAGTGAGTCGGTGGATAGGCGAACGAACGAGATATTTGTATGGCGATGGTAGAAGTTGTAGGAGGAACCCGCGAAGCTTGGATTCGTAGCCACGTAACATGATCACTAGACAAAAGGGATCACTCTTGTCCGGAAGCTGTTACTGGGTTATTTAGATACTGCTACAGTGTGCTAACAAAATTCAAATACATTTAGTAAATTTAGAAAAAAAGAGATGTATTTCAGATATCTTTTTCACTATATAGCATTCTTTCCCAATGGTTTTTTGTCAATAAGCCTTTTGTGAAACTCCTGTGTGTGAAATTGTAATTCAATTAAACTAAAAAAAAAAAAAATCTTTGTGTTGGGAATGCGTCGGGGGTAAACATCCAGTAAGAGATTTTTCATTTCTCTTTTTGTCTTCATTCGAATTGTAAACTTTGTAAATGATATTTATTATTATAATATTATGAAATGTAAGCAACTAGTCTACCTTCAGTACATTGGATCGCCCGCATCTTTCTGTATTTGTGAATATGATTTGCGTTTTTGTGTATGCGTCAGAACCTTTTTCTATACAGTTATTATTTCCTATTTGTCTTCCTTTGTTATCCGACGGATTTGTTCTTCTAACAATCCATTTTTCGTACAGTTTTTCCCATAAGAAGCGAACAACTGAACAAATGATCTCTGCGAAGTTCAAATATTTGCTAACTTTGCGAACTTGTGTTATTTCAACTCACTGTTAACTTTTGTTGGGGTGTTCCTTCTGCGTTTTGTTTAGTTTCTACTGTACTGAATTACCTCAAATTTAAATCTTGTATGCTTTTCCGCCCATTTTTCTTTTGTTTTGAGTCACTGTTGCAGTCCTTTGAGTAATGTAAAGTTCATGATTAATTGGAATGAAAGAAGAAGAATCACACACACACACAAAAAAAGTCATGATCGTCAAAATTTTATAAAGTTACTTGCTACTCTTATTTATTTTTATTTCATTATATTTTAGAGTTATCGTTTTTGTTTCCAGTAAAGTATATAAAGAAGGATTGAAATATTTTTAAAAAAAAGTATTAATATGTTATTTAAAAGAATAATATAATCTGAACGAAGCAGTTTCCCTTATTTCTTAAAGAAAGAATTGTCTCAAGTACAAAACTTACTTTAGTTTAAAGTGAGTGGCAACTCACTGGAACTTTTGAAAACAAAACAAATGAGTGAGGTAATGATCGGTACGGAACGAAGGGCAACCTACTATAACGTGGTCTTATAGCCAACACTTATATCATATATCTTAATGAACACTAACAAAATACCTTGGAAAAGAAAACATGCTGTTAATTCATGAGAGCCTCTTATTTAATCAATAATCATGAATAAAGAAACCGAAGCTGATGCTTTACTTTTCCTAAATTGCTTTCAATTTTAAATCTCGTGATCATTTTCAATAATTTAAAGCGTATTGAATCGCAATAATGTTCACTGTGGGCATTTGATGAAATCGGGATTCGAACTCCCGTCACTTGGCCTGTTTCCAGTCTCCATCAATATTCCTTTAAATATAATTTAACGTACCTATTGAAAAACGGTAAATGTATAATGTACTTACACAGATATATTTGCGCCATTAGGATGACTACAGATGTTTCTTTCTTTTTTAATGTAGGATGTTGTGACGTTTGGGAAAATTCATTTCAGTCTGAGTGTTAAGTAATTAAATAAGTGATTTATTCACTTCACAGCTATTGTTGTCGTTTCCTTCCCGATGGGAAGGAATGAAAGTTACCAGAGCCTTAGACATGTTGTATTTCTACACGATAGATGGCGACACCACCTATCTCCACCTCCACAATTTAGGCATAGAACTGGAGGGGAGAGAAATATTCTACAGCCCCCTGCACTCTTGGTTTCTGCTGCAACCGCTCACAAGACTTTCGGACCCACTGATTTAACGAGCACGTCACAGCTATTAATTACGGTTTTTACATTAAATAGGAGTTATTCATACTATTGATTATTTCAATACTACAGAATGTTATTTCTGACAGAGGAGGAAAACACCACAGATCTCTATGGTGTTTTTGACTGACTGTCTTCTCCACTGTCAGGGTGGGCGGATCATTTCTGACTCCTTGAATTAGACTCGGAAGTTCTAGCTTGCACGTGTGTCTTGCCGTTTTGTTCCTCATGGTGATCGGTATTGACGTGGTGTCGGATGGAAGAGCCCGCAATATTTAGAGGTGCATGTATGCATGGGAACGGTGTCATGCTATCCACAAAAAAGAAGCCGATTTTGCATCTGTGGGGTGCGAAAACGTCGCAATGCATTTAGAGGTGATCTTGGGGAACGTATTCTCCATACACTTTGTTTTTAGACATGAAAATCTTCTGTTATGGTAATTTTACTTCATTGTACGAGGATTGGGGCAAAAGTCCTGGTAACTATTTTTTTTTTTTTTTGAAGATACCAGTCCTGTTGGAAAATGTGACATATACAGATGAAAGGACAAGGTGGACAATGAATAGCACTGAAATATTTTAACAAACTATTTTATTACGGTAGTATACTGGGCAATATGACCTTCACTGTGCAAAAGAATGACAACGCAGTACCCATATTTGGCATGAGAAACTTGGGCCTAAAGACACTCAATGTAATCCCTTGTTACTGTCACCACACGCTGTCAACGATGTGGGAGGCGCTGAATACCATCAGCTTCAGCATTTGCCGCACCATGTGTGAATCGGGTCACATGTTGGCGCAAAGCATTAGCAATTTCCTCTCGTGTTGCAAACCGCCTACCACGTATTGGTTCCTTAATCTTAGGAATGAGATCAAAGTCACAGAGCGAATTTATCCATTGGCGAACGGCTATTTTGATGTAAACGCGCTGTTCAACACGGGTTACTTCCATCTCACACGACACTCACCAACTGACTGATTTCACAGCCCTCGCTGCGCTACTACCAGCTATCACAGATCCATCTGTTGTTCTGCATACACACTATGCCTTCCACACGACACATATACGTTTGTGATACGTTCACATATCTGCAAGAAAAAAAATAGTTGCCATGACTTATGCCCCAACCCTCGTATATATTGATAATTAGATTTTCGATTCTATTTCTACACTTTCTTTTGTTCTGCATCAATTAAACTGCTTTTTTCCAGCATTATTAAATCTTATTCCCTTATATTAAACTAATTATAACTATCTCTTTCTCTCAAAACTCCATTCCAGTTCTGGCTTTACAAAGATGGCTAATCATCAATTGTTTGGCTTTGATTAAAGTTACTCGCTCATATTGTATAATCTATACCCTCCATTGTACCTACAACTGCGATGGCGGATTAATCTTCCGATTACTTCATCAAGTCTCGTGCATTGTACTTAACCTTCATCCAATCCAGAGGAAGCCCTAACTGCCTTCAATAACTGCTCCTCATGATTTGCGTTGTCTCTCCGGTTCATAAACAATCGAATCAAATGGACTTGCCGAGTGCTCCAGCGAGTCTTCTCAATAGAAACTCGGTCATAAACCACAACTACTCCATCACCATTCCTCTCTCTCGTCTGAAACCACCTTCGAATTAAAATATCTCAGCTCTCCCCCCTTCGATTGCCTCATCCGTTACCTCTCTCTGAGAAAAGCAGACGACTTTCTGGAAGGGAGTGAGGGTGGTGGAATGCGATTGATTTCGCTTTAATGCCTCTTTATGAGCATGACTATTTAAAACCGAGGAAGGGCTCCGGGCACAATTGTAAAATTTAATTAAAATTCGGATATCCGAAGGAAAATTGGATGGAGGGTGAGGGAAGGACTGTCGTCGTTTGAGAGAAGGCCCGGGCTTTATTAAGAAGTGAAGTGAAAAGGGGTGAGGGAGGAAATCGCATTGCTCATGTTAATGAAGGGATAGCGTTTTCGCGGGAAAGTGGACTCGTGTGAAATGGGGGATCCTGTTGCATATGTTTCTTAAGGATTGGTCAGTGGTAGTGAAAGGGCATTTTCGTTAGTTGTATTCTCACTTGGTTTGTACTTTAAGTTTGATCTGTTAACCCTAGTGGAAATATGTGTATTTGAAGCAGATTTTAATTTATTATAAAATTATGTATTGTATTTTCTGAGAAAATGTTTTTTATCTAGTAAGTATTATTGCTACTAATTTCCCGTCTGTGTGTGTGTGGTCAGACCAAATCAGTGAAACCGTTGATTTTAATGAAATCCTCTACTAGAAGTGGACTACCATGGATATCTCCCCAGTCTAGTCCAAGATGTACTGAGATAAAGCCTTTTTCAGCTGGCATTTAGGGCAAATAGGAAACCTCTTATTGCCTCCAGAAAAAGTGAGGCTTTTTAAGTGCCCTCTGGCAAATCGGGGAAGACAAGTGTTGGGCTGTCTGTCACAAGGAAAAGATAAAGAAAAAGTCCTGATCTATTGCCTTTATACCATTTATGAAACGGAGGTTTTAAACATTTTTCTTTATTTTGGACCTTTTGCCTTGAGAATAATTCTAAATATGTGAGCTCTGAGGTGGAAGGAACAGGATGTTCTAGTATCTCCTTTGCAAGAGTGTCAGCCAATTCTTTTCCGTAGATATTGACATGGGACAGGATCCATTGAAAATGTACTTTGTGATAGTGGGAGTTGAGTTTAACTTTTTGTAGGATATAGATAATCTGATTCTATCTCCTGTGTGGGCCCATTTTTTGAGGTGTTGAATTGAACTGCGGCTGTAGATGGAATCCAGAGGTCTTCGTAGTTACTTTCGCTCATGATTTTCTTTAGTCCCATGTCAGTTTCAATTAATTTGCTTCGAAAAACAGCAAAGAAATCTGGGATACGTTGTTTTATGGAGTGTTTCTCTCGAAGTATTTGTACCGCTCTTGTGTCATAATAACTGTGGCTGTACCAAGTAGCAGAATGACACATTTTTAGTAGAGGCCAGGTGAGGAGACAATGCCGATTTTTCCATTGGGCGCTTGGGGCAGGCACCCAGGAGCCTGAAAGGGCCCGGTTAATCTGAAAACCAGATTTCCTGGTGATAAATTTCGATCCACCAGTGCCAATGGGGCCTGTAGATCTTTTTCGCCCAGATCCCAAAATGAGCTTAAATCGCCACTGTGAAAAGAGAATATTTTCATTTTGAAAAATCGGGCATGTTCTTTGCCTTTTATTTTTGTTAACGATATATGTTGTGTGTGTCTTAGTATAACCTAACTTCTTAAATTAATAAATAATTGTTGCACTAATAGGGATTTTTTTGAACCCTACCCTGAATTTACCACTGTTTTGTTTAATCTTTAACGTCTCTACAATACCTAATTTCGTCCTCAAACAATAAATTAATAGTAATTCGTTTTCACTAAGTAAGTTAATTTGTATCAAATCTCACATACCATGCAATAATTGCTCTCATAAAAGTGTTTGATAAACCAAAAAGGAAGATGAAAAAGTAGAAAGTTTCAATTAGTTTTATTGCAACCAAATAGCAACCAAAACGGTTATCTTGAGAGAAAAAATGATTTCAAAATTCTTCATTGTTATTTTACCTCTCTTACTAATAACAATTCACATTCCTTTGAATATTCTTTGTGAATTGATTTATGGAACATTAAATTATTTTTTAAATTATTTATATATGCTCTATTTGAACGAACAAATTATGTGTTGTTTGTTTGAAGTTACTATTTAATTAAAGAAAAAAAAAAGGAATTTAAACACTTTATTCCGCTTAGAATTCTTGTGAAATGTTTTTTTCGATTGTTTATTATCAAGTCCTCTCTTTGAACTAAAAGAGATCTGTTATCCTTTTTCTTCATTACATTGTAATTTACTTGGGTGGGGTTTACAAGTACTTAGTACTGAAAAGACCCATTGCACCCAAGGACACTAATTGTGCTATTTTATTCCATATTTCGCGGTAATTATATATCTCAATACACACAAACAATTTTCCTTTTCAAACATTTGGCCTTTTTCTGTACATGTATTTTATTTTAAGAAACCTTAAAATAGTTTTAGTAGAAAAAAGGCGGACACAAAGAACCGAAACGTTAAAAATAATGAAATTTAAAATATAATGTTATGATTTTGAAATTGAATAATTACTTTGAAAAATCCACATGACTGAGAAATGAAACTTTATTTTGATGAAGGTTGGTTAACATTTTGAATTTTTTGTGCTAATTTGTTTAAAAATAGTCAAATATTGAATTTGTGACATCTCTCGCGTTCTTCTTCTAACATAACCCCTACGTTCTTTGACGGCCACGATTAATGGCAAAACTTTTCCAACCCAAATCCAAGAAGTAAAACGAAGCATAGATGCAAATAAGATAACCTTTAAAAGGATAGAAAGTTTAATGAGCAAAAATGGCAATTTAGAGAAAGCTCAGTTCGGAATAGATAGAGTGTGGATCGACGGTTTAGAATCAAGACGCCCACCTCGCCAATCTATACAAGGTACATACCATTGTACTACCCTAGGAGAAAGATTTGTATTAGCCTGGACATTGAGTATTCAACCAAGGTAGGGAGAATATATTCTGAACGCTAGTATATTTGAGAAACGAGATTAGGCGGATCTAATATATTTATATTGATAAGTGATCTAATTGCGCTATCTGAGTTAGTTAAAACTGCGTACTTTGGTTTATTCTCACTTAATATAAGTTTGTTCGATATCTAAGTAATTTAAGTTAAACTCTTAATAAAAGTCATATTAAGAATTATAGAATGTCTCATCATTCCGAGAGATAATCCCACACCTCTAACTTACGCGGAAACCCCACGTCATAGCTATCGAACAATGGCTATGTCGCAAATTATATAAGTCTTAGGTATACATTCCAGTTAGCAGTTCAACTGGCATACTCAAATGTGAGTTGTTTCTACTGAAAAATTAAAAGTTTTTTACAACCATAAACAAATATGTCCTTTGTAATCACTTCCTTAGAACGCAGTAACTGTACTGAGGAGCTTGAAAATAATCTCAATGGAAGAATGTTTGTTTCTTGAATTTTTTATTGATTAAGGTATCCTACTACGTTCGAAACCGTGATTTTAAAAAAGCGCATACATGGATAATTTTCATGATATTTAGTGTCACTTAGATTAGAATACATGTATAAAATTGTTTTAAAAGGACATTTTGACCAAAAAAAATTATTTAAATACAATATTTCGGCAAAAAATTAACTTAGAATAACCTTTTTTCAAAATCTTCTTTTGTGAAAAATGCTTCGATTATAATAATATTTTGTCTGTATATAGCTCAGACCTCAGTACAGAGGCTCAACTATGATTTTTGAAAAATTCACATTATTTTCAGTTACAACCTATTGAAATCATTAATTTCTATGACCTTGCTCGGTCATCAAGCAAAAGGTGAGGATATCTTTCCCTTTTATGTACAACTTTACATCCAATACAGCACTGAATTCAGTGCAGAAATGTTCGGAATGCTCTTTATCCTGGCCTTCCCATTTCTCACGTTCATTTCCTTCACGTTCGACTGGATTCCATTAATTGGAGACTTTGTTCTGTTTCGCATGGGTGATCCAAAGAGGGTGCATTAGGTGGGTAAACAGCCCCGTCCCGCGCATTGCTTGCTGTCGGTCAATAGGGTCCTGGATGTCTCGCTGAATGCTCCTGATAATCGCCACTGAAAAGAGAGAGAGAACTGCGAAATTCAGTTGATGAGTGTTTGTTTATTCAAAATATATTTACACGTAATAATGGCGACTGCGCCTTTTGCCTGGAATAGGACTTTGATTGCATTGGAATGGAGAAGCAGCAGTTTTGATACATGTTTGGAATTGAAGTTTGAACAGGATTGTTTACTGGGTGTTTACTGTGGTATATGGTATTCATGGGATCGTGTTAGCGTCTAAAATTTTACTGTGCTTTAAAAATATCTAGTTCTATTCACCGATGTTAATCCATTTGCTATTATGCTTCAGAAGAATAAATTGTACGATGTAGAAATTAATTTGAAGGTATCTTCAACAAATGGCTGTTTTCATTTATATTCAGCGTTAAACACTTCGTCATCGGATGAATCGTAGACAGTGGCGCACACAAAGGGGGAGGGGGAAGCTTGAATCCGAACCTTCCAAAGCCCTTGATTTTTTTTCGATTGCTTATATTCATGTGTATATAGTGCGTAAAATGTAATGAAGTATTTGTTATTAATTATTAAATTTATTAATTAATGCTAATTATTTATTCTATTATTAATTTTTTACTGTTCTTTGTTCCCGAAAATAGACAAAATCAAAAGAATACGTTGGGTGGCGAATTGGAGCATGGTACGAGAATGGTGGACTTCCGCCTCGGGGGGGGG
>BMAV01013332.1:98008-117806 GCA_019973955.1 Trichonephila inaurata madagascariensis
CGTGGGGGGGCGAATGTGCGCTAGGAACTAAGTGGGGGCTCTCCCCCCTCTCCCCCCCCCCCCCGAAAAATTCCTGTGTGCACGATTGATCCTAGAGTAGCTAGTTTTGAGTGGGTCTTGTATCACAATTCCTTGGGGGTCCTTTTTTAAGAAAATAAATAAAATACTTATTTTAAAGTTTTGGTTAGATGGTTTTAGACTCAAAATAAAATATTTTTCTACGATGACCAAAATTGCTGATTAGTGAGTTCTGAGTAATGTGTACATTGCAACATTTCATAACCAAGTTCTCTCCGTCGATCTCCGCAGTCCAATTCAAGCTGTTTCTTGGCCTTTTATTTATCATGTACTGTAATTTCCACAGTATGTTTGATCTTTCTTTGAAAATACTAAGAAAGCTGTTAAATGTACCTGATGTTTTTTTTTTTGGTAACTATTTAGTATGTCACACCACAATGTAATAAAAGTTAAAAAGCACAAATGCTTGTTACACTTTAATAAATATTACTTTGGCTTTTTACCAGGAAGGCTTTTTATCTTGTGGCAGTACTTAACTTAAAAATTAATTTTTTTATTTTATTTTCCTCTTCATCTATATACCATAGAGCATCTTTTCCGCTTAAGTAAGATTTGAAATTTGATGGGGGAAAAATTTGATCCACTCTATTATACACATCATCACCTGGTGAAAGACGATTATATGTAACGAATAAGTGTTTGTAACAAACTTTCTTTCTTTTTATAAATTACTGAAATATAACTTTTAAATCTATGAAAACATTATACTTTTTAGTTTTGCAACAGCGATATTCATTTCTTGTGGTTTCTTCCAAAATCACTTTTTTCTTGAACTGTAGTAAATTAGGCAATAATTTTTAATTTACAGCTTAAAGCCATGAATCGATTACCAAGCGAGTTAATCGTTTTTGTTAACTCTTCAACTATTATCCGTCTGCTTTTGACTCATAAATCCATACTCGGCTCATAATCCATTGATGTCCATTTCCCAAACATCGCCATGCCTCTCTCTCTCTCTTATCTCAAGAAAGCATTTCAGCACGGAGATAAATATCGAGAGGAGTGAAGTCACGCGACGACTTGGACCACTGTGTCGAGCGAGAGGGTATGAATTATCGATGACGGAAGCGACGATCTTCCTAAATTATTACCACGGGGTCTGAAATATGAATGTCGGGTCCATCCGAAGTCGACAATTTGGGTTTAAAGTGGGAGGATTATTGTCAGGATAATCGGGAAGTGACGATCGTGATACTGAAAATGACGCGCCATCAAATGTCTCTCCGGGTCTTTGGTAATAAATATGAAAAGGTGGAGTTATCTCAGGATCGTCACACCGCTGATCACTAGAAACTGGCGGTGTTAATTCCATGCATTATTGAATCGGCAATCGGTAAGTGGGATAGTTCACTTTCTTGGCCTTATAAAGTCATTGCAAGGAAATTTCATCAGTTCCTTGGATTCTTTTTTTGACTTTTTATGTATCGATTTCAGATTAAAAGAGTGGAAAATTTACGATTCTTAGCTGTCATTGGCTGAAGAGTATGTATGTATATCAAATACATTAATGATAATAAACTCTTTATTATTATAGTGTTTGTTTATTGAAATTTGTTCAGATATTGGCTTTGATTATTCAAATATGTATTTAAAGATTTCATTTCTCCCAAAATTCCAAGGGTGAGCAGGGAGAAATGTAATCTTTAAATACATATATATACCTCGTTGGTGTCACCAACTTAATATTCCTTGAGATCGGCAGATGGCTCTATCGTGCTTTTTTAGTGGCCACATCAAGTCTCTTACTTTTGAACAGGGCTGGAAAGTCTTTCCAAAGTGTCATAGATGAGGCTTCCCTGAGTCATATTCTTAATTGTTTGAGTTTTACTTTTGACGAGGTTTTAAGAAATTCCATTTTATTTCTGGATTTCTTGGGAGATTTTTTTGTATTATGGAGATGGTGTAGCTGAACTACACTATCTGGGATAAGAAGCAACAACAACAAAGATTTCATTTAATTTAACCTTTTATACCTTTTATTATACCTTTTTCAAGGCATTTGATACATATCTTGATGGCCATGGTAGCCAGTGGTGTGGAAGTTTAGCAGGGATATCTTAAGACTCTTTGAGGCCCTTGGCCCAGAGAAATCAAGATTTTTAAGTCCTTGGGCCCTTATGCAAAAGTAAGCCCTACCTGAGATCTTTAAAAGTAGACAGATAATAGTATTTATTCATTGTCAAATACTTGCTCAAATGGTAATTTGAAACAAATGTGTACAACTCACAATCTCAAAAACCTAGTCACAAACCTGTTCGACCTATGTTCACATTTCGACTAGTATTAGACTTAGGCCTAGACATGGACAACGGTCTTGGTCAGTTGGCATGCAGTTTGCAATTTCCTATTTTTAGGAGAATATGTACGGGAATAATATTTGACCATTAAAATTAGCCGTCTCATGATCTTATTAAGATAGAGTCGAGAACGAAAGAAGGCCCCCACTAAGGGTGAGGCCCTGGGCCCAGGCCCAGTTAGCCAATGCCTTTAGACATCCCTGGACACTAGTGTGGCTTAGAGATGTGCCAGCTTAGATGTTGTCCTGCCGACTTAACTCAAGTGCAAAGTTACGAGGTCTGTCACCGACAACTCTCGTGTTGATTTATACTGCGACGTTAATAAATCCTCTCTCCCTTGATATTTTTCTCTTACTATCTTCGGTTTAAATTAAATTTTAAGATGTTGTTCAGACACACACAATATACATAACAATCTAAATGTGAACTATTGTTAATGAAATATATCACTTGATAAAATATTTTTTTAATACATCAATTTAATCATTTTTCTCCAAGATATAATGCTTAAAAGTATATGTATAATATTTAGTTCTTTAAATGTTAAATTCTTGATCAAAAGGTTATTTGTGTGTGTGTGTGTGCTTATTCATCCCAGCAATTAAAATACAAATAATATTCACTGTTAAATTCCCTCAACTCGAGGCTAAATTTAAAGATTTATTCTCTAAATTAGTATTTCTGCATATTATATCAATAACTGAACCTATAAGTACAAAAATGAAAGACAATAAATCTTTTTACTTAAATTTTTTTAATTATTTGAATTTTGAAGCTGTTGACTTATTAGTTGTAGAGTAACAAACGTTTTCAATTAATTCGCTATTGATAATTTTCGATAACCTTTTTGGTAGAATGTCTTATTTTTCTGAAAATTCTGACAGAAAATTAGATTCTACCTAACAGTTTAAAAAAAAGGTGTTAGTTGAAAAATTATTAAAATCACTGGAACAACCTATAATACGGTCACCAGATTTATTCGCTTAATATAATTTAATAAAATATCCAAGCAAGGAAATATAATTAAATACCTGTATTCTAAAATGAAACTTTTATATTGGGAAGTTCGATTTTACGTCATGTTAAAACACACAATGTTTTACTATTGTTGATAAATTTCGTTCATTGATATCTAGGAAGAGTAGAGATGGATCACGACAAGGGGTTGTGGCGGTCATTTTCGTGGCGCGTGCCTCAAACGTGATCGCCGTGTCCAGGTAAGGGTCATCCAGTGCGAAATCTCGACAGCCGAGCTTCTACCTCCTCTTGTTTCCTTTCCCTCTTTTTTTCCCTTTTATTTCACCGATCCTTTCAACTGAACAAGCAATTCCACTAATCGCACAACAAAAATATTTCGTGACTTTTTCGTTAGGGGTGGTCGTAGGAGGGGACGAAGAGAAGGAGGAGACAAAAAAGGGGGGCAGGATCGAACGATCGAAGGGGATAGAGCAATACAATCAAAATAAGAAAACGATTTTGGAGATCCCGAAGAGAAAAGACACGTCAGATTCTGCAACAGTGAGGAAGAGGAGAAACAAAGACTTTACGACAAATAGGTTTTCAGTTCCTCCCCCCTCCCCACTTCCTCAGCAAACCCTCTGAGCTCTTCTTTGATTGGAAGAGGATGAAGAAAAGATTTATGATAGATGGAACACTATTGTTTTCTTTCCGGGGCGCGCAATAAAGAAATCGAACGAAATCTTTTTGAGCCATGCACAGAAGTATGGAACGAAGGGAAGAATTCCTCGTACGCGCTTATTTCGAACGGGGAAAAATAACCTCTTGAAAACTGCAGTTTTCCCTTTTAAAACTCCCGTTCCTTTCTTATTTTCTCTCTCTTTCTCGTGTTCTTTTCACATTCTCAAAACTTTGGCTCGTTTTGGGGAAACCACTCACTTCACCTCACTTCGGTCCTAATGGGGGGAAGCTCCGGTTCTGCTCACTTTGCTCCGGCGAATGAGATGAGAAGATGGTTTTTGGCTTTTCTCGTCTGGAACGAGGAAGAATACTTGTAAAGCATCGTGGAAGATCTCCAGAAAACTTTTCCCGAGATTGCATGTGCTCTCAAATGTTTTTGGTTAAAAATCTCGTGAATTATATAGAGTTTTATTTAGGTTTCTGCAAATGTGGCGAACTGCGTGTTGATATTTACATTTTTACCCGAGACAGTACTCTAAAAGGGACTCTGGTATAAAACTTGAAATAAGAAAATCGGATCTGCTTAGAAGTGGATCAAGGTGCTTTGCTGAACTGTGTAAGGTCTTTCTAATCTCAACCATTCTCTTGCCTTTGCTGAAAAGAAGTTTAAAATTTATGTAAAATATATTAAATACTTGTGTATGTGTTATTAATTTTGCTAACATACATAATCGTTTTTCTGTAGTATTATTTGCATCATGGTTGTGTGACGTACTTGTAAAGTACCACAATTTTTTTTTCAAACTTGATTCAGATATAAGAATCCTCCTTGATTCAGTTCCTTGATTCAGATATAAGAATCCTCCTTGATTCAGTTCCTTGATTCAGATATAAGAATCCTCCTTGATTCAGTCCCTTGATTCAGATATAAGAATCCTCCTTGATTCAGTTCCTTGATTCAGATATAAGAATCCTCCTTGATTCAGTTCCTTGATTCAGATATAAGAATCCTCCTTGATTCAGTTCCTTGATTCAGCTATAAGAATCCTCCTTGATTCAGATTTAAGAATAATTCAGATATATCAATCCTCTCCCCCTCCCCTATTATTTGGGTGTTTATTGATATGTATGACTATATTGATATGGATATATATATATGTTTTAATTACTGATATATCTATGTTCTAGCATTGAGCTTTTGATTATATTAATAAATTCTTGCTGCCGTCACCCTTTTATTTAGAAAGGACAGGACTTGAAATTCTAAAAGAAAAGTACACTTATCTTGTAGCCCCTGTGGATTTGATTTCCACAAAACTCGTTTTAATGGCTCTCTATTCAACAACAAGAGCATGCCTGTTGACTTTCAAGTCTGTAGGTATAATAGATTCAAAAACGAAAATTGTTTATCTATTGCGCTCCTGCAACCTCTCACCCGTTCTTCGGAGTCGATTTCTCTGGAACCTATTCTTGGAGAATCTCTACTTAACAAAAGAAACATGTCTACCAAACTTTAAGTCTAATATGTCAAAAATGAGACATGTTGTGTATAACGTCTCCGTTACTCCCTTTGAAGACGATTTCCGCAAAACCCGTTTTTAGCGGATCTCTACTCGAACCACAGAAACATACCTGCCAAATTTCAAGTATAACATTTCTAGAGATCTCGTCGTGAAGGAATGAATGAGTCGCTTTTCTCCTTTTTCATAATATATATAGAGAGAAGCCCAGAATAGCTGAGTGGTATCTTATCACGCTTCCGCTTCACAGTTCCGGGGTTCTATCCCCTGGCTGGACAAGGTTGACTCAGCCTTTCATATCATCAGTGGGTCGATAAAGGAGTACTAGACTTGCTTGGGCACTAAACACTGAGGGTTTCTCGTCAGATTGAGAACCTGATCTGAACATCTGCTCATGCACCTCAGCGCTCAAGGTCACGAAGGCTGAGATGGGCATAGTAGGCTTTGACCCCCATGGGCCGTTGCGCCACTGAGTTTAGTTTAGTTTATATATATACAGAGAGATATAAATTTTTAGCATAAAAAGATGATAAATTGTGTTCTCAGATATATAACATACCTTTAGAAAAAGAAAAATATTTGTATAAAATGTAAAATTGTTTTTATATACTTTTATTTTTTATGTATTCCGTGTAAGAGGGTGCTCGTTATTGATGCATTAGGGAAAGAAGCAGAAAGGAAAATATCTACAATCATCACTTTGTTCAGGAAAAAAGGTCCCAATGAGAAAAGTTTTGTGATTTATTTGAAACTAATTTATTATTTCTAAATTATGAAGAAACTTATCCTACTTATGAATTCATGAACATCATAATGGAGCCACCAGAAATATATTTTGTGTCTCTTTCATGTGTTGCTTTATATTGTTTGATTTATTTCTAATGTCTCTTCTTACTCTCGGTATCCTTTTCTACACCATTCTTTTACAGTTAGACCATCAAGAGACCGATTATTCTTTTTAGTGTTCTTACTTCTCCCTTTTTGCCTTTGAAAGATTGCTACTTGAGGAGATGGCGGAGAAGGTGACCCGTCTCATTTCTTTAAAACAGTAACGAAGGACAATTCCAGCAGAGAGAAAACAAAACGTTGGCCATCTATGGAACGTTGAAGGAGAAAAGAGATCCGAATGGCCGCCCATTTCGCCTGCCCCATCCCCACCCTTCGCATCCCCATTCGCTCTCCGATTTTTTTTTTACAGAAAAAGAAACAAGAGGAAGCAACAAAGGGATAAATAAAGGAATTGTCTTTTAAGTTGATGTGATCTGTGAAATGGAACCCTGAGAGTTTTTCGAACGAGGGAGGAGGGGGGGGGGGGTTCAGTTGGAGGAATAGGAGACGAATGAGAAGATTAGAGACGGGAATGAAAGACGTCGACTTTGTTTACTCACTTTTTGAATGTTGTTTAGAGTTGATTGGATTGAGAATTTTAACGATGGTACCGAGATGGAAAAAGTAAAAAAAGAAAGAAATTGCAATATAATAGTTTTTTCTTAAGAAATAGTTTTAATTAAGTTTAATTGTTCAATACAAAAACATTATTTTCTTAATCTTAGTTTTTATATTTGAATTTGAAAACAAAATTTATTTTGATTAATTTCTGTAAGATTTTTGATTGTTTGCACTTCAGTAAAAATGTCTTTCCCTTACTATATGTAATTACTTTCCCCAAAGTCAATTCTGCAATAGAAAAACAAATAGGGGAAACTGTTGGTTGAACATTTTTAATGTAATTTTTAGTGTTTCGTGAGCTTATAATGTCGAGTGAAACATTTCGTATTTGAATAACCATAGATAAAAATTTGTTTTGAAGCTCTTTTTTAATCGAGAATCCGTTATGTATTGATTCAGATTTTAGCAAGTAAACGTTTACTCGATATCTGAATGTTGAATGCTGGAAACGTGAAATGACAGATGAAATAAAAAAAAAATCTGAATGAGACGTTGAAACTTGCATATAAAGGCAAATTAAATCAAGTTATTGTTCATATACTTTCAGCTCTACTAAGGCGACCAATACAGTTTCATGGGTTTTTTTCTTTGCTCTTATTTAAAAAAATCTCTCTAAAATATATATAAAGGAGAAAAGTGGCTCTCTCATCACCATAATGCAGGAACTATTAGATTTACAGACTTGAAATTTGACAGGCATGTTTCTTTCATGAAGTGAAGATTCATTAATAAGGGATTTTGCGAAAAATCTACCACAAGGGGTTTGCGAGGGTTTAATTTGAAATTTGGTAAGCATGTTTCTTTTGTTGAGTTGTGATCTGTTGTGAATGAATTCTGCGTAAATCGACTCCTATTGGGAGTGCGGTGAGTTACTAGGGCGTATAGATAAAAAAAAAAACTATTCTCGTTTTTGAGTTACAAGACCTACAGTAAAAAAATTTGGTGTACATGTTTCTTTTGTTGACTTGAAATCCGCTTAGGACGTGTCTTACGGAAATCGACTGAAAAGGGACATATTGTTTAAAAATAATTCCATTTTTGAACTATTAAATTTTGACTTGAAATTTAACAAGCATGTTTATTTTGTTAAGTAGAGATCCATTAAAAATGAATTTTGTGAAAATCTATTTTCTGGGTGGCGATTTCGGGAGCGCAAAAGATACTTCTACTTCTTTTCATAAATTCAAATCTTGTCCTTTTCCAATCAAAAGAGAAGGGTTACAAGAGTGATATTTAATAAAATCGAACACTTAATATTGGGGCTTAGATATCAATAATATATATATTTATGTACAGTAGCAAACAAATGAATTTTTCAAGGGATGGCGTCGAGGGTCAAAAGCTCTCCATTCACGTATCATACCCCAATACACTGCCAAATAGATTCTTTTGATTTTATCGATTGTCGGGAACAAAAAAAAAAAAAAACAGTAAAAAATATAAATTATTGAATAAGTAATTAGCATTAATTAATGAAATATTAGTAACAAATACTTAATTAAATTACCAGAAATACTATTAACATTGAAACTACAGAGAAACACTACCAACACATTACTATTGTAACGAACTCTAGACCCCTTTTAAAACTCTAGGTGGCAACGCGGACTGATTCGAAGTAATACGCATGCGTGAGAGCCACGCCAGCGTCAGTCAGTGATTACCTCTCGATGAGAGCGGCCGATTTTGTGTGCTCCGCCAGTGAGCGCTGTGTGGAGATTGGGATTCAGCGATTACCTCTCAACGAGAGAGGTCAAGTTTTTTGTGCTCCATCCTTGAACGAAGTGTGATTTCCTCTCGACGAGAGACATAGTATTTTTAGCTCCATCAGCGAGCGTAATGGATTATTTCTCTACAAGTGTCATGAACTCGACTTTCAACGATTTTTACTTTAAACGTATAAATAGTGTAAATATTTCATGTCTGTGAACTGTCATGTGTGTGTGTGTGAAAATAAATCCTCAAAGTATGCATCAAGTTTCATCACTTGTATGGTTAGGACATTACACTATATATATACATAGTATTATAATCAATCGAAAAAATCAAGGGCGATGGGGGTGTCCAGATCCCCTGGATACCCCCATCCTTGTGTGAACCGGTAATTCCTAGAAAGTAAAGAATGGATGAAAATGAATTTGAAAACTTTTATAAACCCGCCAAAATATAAGAAAAATCAATAGACCAAAATGGAAAACTATTGTGTTTTCTAGAGCTGTCACTGATTTAAGACAGTGAAATAGGGTTAACCTTGCTTTACTGGATCCAACCCCTGCAGCAGAAAATTTCGACATAATAGTGCAATAAAAAAAAGTGAAGAAAAAACTTAGAAAGAAAAATGAAGTTAAGTCTAAAAAAAGCATGCGTAAACCAGGGCCACTTTTAGGCTTAGGCACACTAGGCACGTGCCTGGGGCCCAAAGATTGGGGGTGCCAAAAATTAGAGGGCGAAAAAAGAGAGAAAAATTAAAATTACAGCGAACATACCTACACTAAGAAGATGATAAAGTAAAAAGCAATGAAAAAGAGGATAATTAACAATTTGAAAACGGTTCATAAATGATGTATACACCATACTGTAATTGTAAACGATTTCACTAACTTACTGCACTAATTTAGAAAATGGTGGTGGGTGGCTCGCGATGCTGTAATGCAAGAAATGAACAAGAGTGCCCAAACCATGCCACTATCCTTTCCTTATGGCTGCCGGTTGCTAGTCTGTGACACGGCGGGTTCATAGGTGGTGGATAATGGAAAAACCGAGTAAAGGCCGTATCACACATGCACGTTACGAGAAATTTTTCTTGCAATTTTTACTCAGTTGCCATAGCAACGGCTGTCGAACAACTTTTTGCTAGCGAGCTCAAAAAGTTGTTCCAGATAAAAGTTGCTTCAAATTCCAGCCAATGGGTTTCTTCGGCGCCCTACGTCATAAACAAGATTGCTGCTTCGATTTCGTCAAACGCATCAGATATGATGTGTAATATTTTAATGGTGTTTAAAATTTTAACGGCGTATAATGTTTTAATAGAATGGTGCACCATTTCTGTTTACAGCCATCAACAAAAAAAAGCGTGAAAAAAAGAAATAATTTTGTATGTTCGTTTGTCGAAGCAGAAAAATCGTCGAGTAATTTTTCAATGTGGAGATAGAGCGCGGCTGACGTCAGAGTACGTCGTTTTGTTTACGACAACTCTTCACCCTCAGATAGGAGGGAAAATTGGTCCAAAAGGTTGAACCAAAAATGTACGTGTGATACGGCCTTAAGAACCAAAGAACCAAGAACCACCCCCAATCAAAACTGGCAAGGTAAGAACTGAAGGAAGAGGATGCTCTGGAAATAATGCGTGTGGCGGGGGTGTTACAATTTGAAGTGCCTAGGGCACCGGATTGGTTAAAAACGGCCCTGGTGTAAACAAATGAACAATTTATAACAAATAAACTAAAATGAATAATTATAACATTATGAAATATCCAGCGAAGCAGGCGTGTAACGGTATAAAAAAATATAAGAATATTTCTAAAAATATAAGTTAAAATTCTTATATTGAAATATTATTTTGTATTTTGTGAGTGCAGTGCGTAAAACTAACAAATAATTTAAAAAAATGGAGAAATATCGATCTGCGCTATTGACCTAAAAAAAGGGAAGTGTCAGGAAAGTAAACAAAAGATTAATAAACATCGGAAAAGAAGATTAAATGCCCTGGGGTTTGAAAGAACAAAAAGAATTCCTTTTTAATATTAATGTATCTTTCATTTTAACTTCCTTTATCCATTTTAAACATAAATGGATAACAAGCTAGAAAACAATCAAAGAGTTAAATCAAAAAATTTAAGGGAAAGAAAATAGTCAAGTGGAACTATTTTTTCGGCATAAATCATTTATTTTTCTCTAAATAACGCTGCGCGTTAAAATTGCTAAAAGAATTCTGTTAAAAAAGAATAAAATACTTTTATCTTTAAGTATACTTAAGTATTTTATTTGTATAAAATTCAATTTTGCATATCTTTCCAGTTTAAACTTTTTCTCGTAAACATATATCATTGTTTTGATATATAAACTTTGGTGGTGCTTTCTATACTTCTGTGTATAAGCCTCATTTGGTTTCCTGTGTAACTTTACTGAAATCGTATCATTCTTTACAAATGAGCAAACAACGTTCTACAAATAAAATAAGAATTCTTCTGGCATTACCTGTTTTCCTCCGTATCTTTTTTTCACAAATCATTAACTCTGCTTTCTCCTTGAAGTGTCTTGGGCCTTTTATTTTGCTTGTTTCTTCGGATGTTGCCCCAGCACCACAAAGCAAGAAAAACTCTCTACACGCTGCTCGTCTAATTAACTTCATTAGTTGTTAAGTAACGCCATTAGCGCCCTCCATTTATTTGCTCGAGTTTTGGATAATCTCTACTCCAGTGCCTTTCTACCTTTGTGCAAAACAAAAATGAAGTTCCGGATGGAAAAGAAAAAAAGAGAAGATTCGAACTCTCGATATGGTTTGGATAGACGTTGAAGAAGTTTGTTCTTTGCGTTTTCTTTGTTGAGATGGAACAATACTTAACTTACTTTAAGATTTTTTTTTAAAAGATATTGTTATGGAATTATTTCTTAAGTTTCTGTTTGAATCTTTATTGAATACGAATTTTCCATCTAGCCTTAGCATTCACAAGTGTTCAAACCGTTTGCATTTATTTAATTTATATTGTGGAAAATATTAAAAACAGTAACTGTTAGCCCCACATGTCTGCTTTGAACAACATTAGAGCAATAATTTCTTGATTTGATAAAATGTTGTTCTTATTGTCTTGTCCATGCAGTGAAATCAAATGGCGTCCCAAAATGGCCCTTGCAATGTCAACGACCTTTGGCGAATAAAGAAGTTGATGGTCCGTGGGGTTTAGGTCTATGTTGTGGAGTTTAGACAATATAGAAGGACAATTAAAAATATGGTTTAGGCGAAAGTTGAATGTCAGAACAGTGAGAACAAGTACTATAACTTCTTTGGCCATCAGGGGATATTTCCATCCCTTTATAAAGTGTCTTGTACATAGTCTGGCCATGGTGGTTGAAATTACGTGGTTACTAGTTAGATCTGGAATTAAGTGCTTCTTAACTGGATGGGAGGTGAGTTTACGTCTGGCTATTGCATCAGCTTTGGAATGGGTAAGGTTATTGGAAAGTTGAGAGGAATTTTGGGACTCCTAGGCAAGGTTATCAGCCTGCTCATTGCCGAAGATGTCTACGTGGGCTGGTATCCATTGAAAAGTACAAGTTCTTTAATTTGATAATTTTTCACACAAAATGAATCACTTTGATAACCAATTTTATACATAGTATGGATTCCAAACTAATGGGTTGCCGATTTGAAGCTCAGTCGAAACAAATTACATCGTGCTGCAGATTAAACACTTTTTAACATGTTACTTAGACGTCTTAATGGTTGAGATCATATTTTTCCTTTAATTTAATTCGACATTTCATTATATTTTAACCCGTATAACGAACAGCAGCAACACAAACTAACTCGGACAACAGACAATACACTGAGACATAGCCATCCTGCGATAGCCATGTCTTACGTGATCCGCGTAAGCTAGAGGTGTGGGATTATCTAAAAGATGAGACATTTGCGATTCTTAACACAACTTTTATTAAGAATAACTTAAATTACTTAATTCTAAATAACAACTTTCTTAAAGTGAGAATAAGCCAACAATTAAACTTTAAATTCAAGTCAGATCGCACAACTAGATCACTTATCTTAATTATAATAATTTAACTGTCTAATCTAACTTCCTATACAAAATATTACCTTTTATAGAGTCACCTTCCTTCCTAGGTTGAAGAAATTCCTATTATGTTAATAGTAGGTGAGAAGACCCAGGCTTTCTGAATCCTTATTATATTCAATTGCGATGAGCGTATCCTTCTTCCAGAGCTGTAGGACGTCTAACACTTGTTCCGAACGATTCCACACTAAGTTATCTCTAGGTTTGCCGTTCTATCTCACCAAACCTTCTATCCCTTTAAAGTATATCTCATTTGCATATTCGTTCCGTTTCTCTTCTTGGTATTGGGTTGGAAAAGTTTTGCCATTAATCGTGGCCGTCAAAGAACTTAGGAGTTATGTTAGAAGAAGAACGCGAGAGATGTCACAACACAAAAGCGTTGTTTTTTTTTCTTTCATTCCAGAGTTCTCAGTTTTTATATCTTGCCCAATCGAATGCGTTGAGTATCATACGATTTTTTTTGTTTTTCCGTGATTGGTCAGAATAAGTGGCTGATGCAATACTGCATTATTTTATTTTGAAGTTTGCCGGCATATCAGTTTTTGAGGAGATAAAAAAGTTGTGGTTAACAAGATATTTCTTGTTAGGAGAGTAAACTAAAAAAAATAACTATCACGTGATATCTTGGAGAGTTTAAGACCCTCCAAGGTAATTAAATAAAATCCTTCGAAAGAAAATTTAAATGGATAATTATGACAAATATATATGTCGCTAAACCAACATTCACTCATTGGAGTATTGGGGATGTTGAAAATAGAGTGCCAGCTCAGATGCTGACTACGTCATTCGCTGCTCAAGATTACGAAGCATCTTTAGGTTGCTCTTAGCAGGCAGAAATTTTGGGGGCTAAAAGCAGCGTTGATTTAAAAAAAAAAGAAAAAAATGACTCGTAGTGCCCTTGGATGAAGATTAATATCTACCAAATATATGAACCATCTTAAATTTTTTTTGATTGACTTTTGGAAAAATATCGTTACGAATCTATTTTTCAGTTTTCAAATGCGTCATTTAATGTATGGTTCATGTTGTGAGAATTTATTCGATAAATTTAGAGTTACATTAAAATCTCGATTTTATTTTTATGTAAATAAAAATTAAATAATTCATTTTTAGCAATTAATTTTTTTGATTTCGTGAAAAAAAATTTATATGTTAATTTTTAAAAAAATAAAACATTGATAAATTAATGAATACAATACTATATAGAAATTTGAAAATAAAATTAATTTAATTAAAACGAGTTACAACATTATTGTTGCAGCGATTCTGTTTCTGCAAATTTCTTAAAAGTACTGTAATATATCTGCATATTTTTATAGTATTAAAAAGAAATCTAGGTAAATAATTTCATTTAATGTTAAGAGTTTTGTAAACAATGGTAACAATTCGGCAACAGCTTCAATAGAAAATTTATATATATCTCATCAAAAATGAATTTTAGAATTCGTGTTTGTCCACAATTTTTTTTAATTGCCGAATTAGTGAAAAAGAAAGACAAAAGAGAATACTAATTTATTTTCTGTATTCAATAACTGAGATTTTTTTTTTTAATTTCTGAAATTCTTCTAATTAACAAAACGCAATTAATAGAAATTCGTAATTAATTGCCGTTCGTGTATTTAATTCCTTTCTCTCTTATCGCAAAACATTCTACTCCAAATGAATTTTTTAATGTTCTTTTTTTCAAACCTCTTGTAATTTTTGTGAAACTAATGCAGGGGAAAAAAAAGATAAAATAAAAGTAAGAATTCTTTAATTACGAATGTCTAGCTTTCTGTCAGCTCTTTTTTCCACCGTAATTTTTTTTTCTTATGATTTCTAGGATACTGTAATGAGAATGTGCAAAATATGCCTGTATAGTTTTATGTTATTCTCAGTATATATATATATATATGTGTGTGTGTGTGTGTGTGTGTATATATATATATATATACTTTTGCTTAGCTTACTGATTGATAACACTATTGAAATCTACATTTTGGTGAAATTTCCTTTTATTGGAGGGGGGGCTTAAAAAAAGGAAAAAAGCTTTGAAAGTGGAGAAAAAGTCTGATTAGTCGGCCAATAGAAATAAAGCTTTTTTGCCTCATGTTGTACAGTGGGAAGGGGAGAAAAATGTTTGAAAGAAGAAATTGGCGAATCTCTAGCATATATATAAACCTACGATAGCTAGCTACCTGATAATTATCGTTGCGCTATGTTCTTTTGCTTTTCTCAGGAAAAATACAGTAATTATTTTCCGGAGAGTTCTTATTTCTTTTTTTCTATCTCGTTTATTGTTATTTTTTTTTATTATATTTTTATTTCAGATGATGAATGGTGAAAATCATAATGAAAAATAAAATACCAACATAAAGGAGTTTTTTCTATATTATTATTTTTTTCTCTCCTTTCCTTTGTTAGGGCACAACATAAGGGGTATTATTTCACTCTGTTTTTCCGTTTGCTCATACGTGCATAAAATAACAAACGAAGAGAGGATAAAATCCATATTTTTTTATGTGTTTTCACTGTTAGTTTCTTTTCCCCCACGTGATTTTCTTATTTTTCTTTTTTCCAAATCCAGCCTTTTAAATTATTTACCTCGAAGTTCTTTACCGAAGTTTTTACCGTAGGTTCTTCACCTGTTTGTGTGTAAATATAACAATTTAAAAAATAAAGTTATAAAAGAGAAAAAAAGAATTGAGTATGAAAAGAAAATAGGACTTTTTTCTTCCCTCTTTCCCTTTCTTTTCCCTATTCATGGGACATTTCTGTAGACTTTTGTAAAAATTGTTTTTCGTTCACGTTTTATTTTATGCTCTTTTGTATCCAAAGCACTTGAATACATTATTAGTGTTTAGACAGTTATTAATATTCGATGAATTGTGCAAAGTAGAATGGACTAGATTTATTAAGAAAAATATGGCTATTTTTTTCCACCGAAAAAACAATGGTAATACTAATTTTGTCATAATGTTTTCTAAAATGTAAATATTAATTTTTTCCTTTTGGATAATTTTTTAGACTTCAAAAATTGTTTTATAACTAACCTATCTTTACTTGTATGTTTCGGTTTTATTATATTCTTTTCAAATACTTCGATAAATTTCATTATTAAATTAATTCTGGAGCTTAGACTGAAAAATAAAAAATTTCCGATATATATATATATATATATAGCAGTCAGTTGTTATTATATTGACTTGACTTTTCTGATAGATGAAGTTTCGAAGAACTCACAGAGATCACTAAAAAGAAGGATTGTAGAAATTATAAAACTCGTGTCATATGTTCATTGGAAGAATAGAATATTGCTTTCTTTTTTAAACCTTGAAGATAAAGAACTTAAATATTAAAGAATTTTTCAGAATTCTATAACTTATAAAAATTTAAATAAAAATGGATGTATCATCTGTCAGATTTGTTCTTATTTTGTTCGTTGCTTATTCAAATATAGTAGGGGCCAGAAGTAAGCTGAAATTTTAATTCAATATAGAATGACTTTCTTAGATGCTATCGGTTGTCTGAATCAATTTTAGGAGCAAGATGGTTTAACTTTACCTGTATCTAAAATATCATCAGCTGTTATTTGAATAATGTAAATTTTAATGAGAATAAGTTAAAACTGGATTGAAAGTAGTTTGCTATTTCATAAAATATTTTAGCTACACCTTGCATTTTTGCTTTCTATTTCTGTTAATATATTATCGTATTGATCTTATTAATATATTATCGTATTGATCTTATTACACTTCTGAAGTTGAAAGATTGTTTATTTTAATTATTTAAGAAGTAATAATTATTTCATTTTTAGTCCATCTTATATGAATATAAGATTTCTCGATCTTTAGACTATTTAAATTGGTTAAATTAAAGTTAGAAATCATAATCCCATAGCAGTTCATAATAACATAAAACGACCTAACCGCATTTAGTGTTGTTTATGCCACCAGTTTCACGGTGACAGATCGAGGCTCACGAAATCATCGGGGTAAAGGGATAAATGTACTCCTGTCGTTAGCTGCAGCTTTAAGCACCATACAAGTGACAGTACAGCTTGGCTCGTTTCCACCCCAACTTGGAGGGAGCACACCTAGGAGGTGGTTTGGAGCTTCCACCTCTCTTCCCTTTCCACCAACCTCACGAGAGGACTAGGCTCAATGGCCATTTAGAGTACTCCCATGCTGCAAAGGCACCATACATTTAGAAACATCCATGCCTTCTCCGGGATTCGAACCCAGGCACTGCAATCAGCGTCACTAACCACCATACCGGATGGGCGGCTACGTACTTAGTGTTAGAAGAGCATCTTTTTAATAGAATATATTCTCTTCACCTTGTTTGTTGCATATATTGAAGTAAAAAGGAATTTTTTTCCATTTCTGTGAGCCTGGGTGGCTGTGGTCAGATAGCGGGCTCATGGCTGGCGATGTCGAGTTCCCGGTTCCAAAGCCGCTGAAGACCCACCGTGTGGTGGGGCTGATGCATGTTAAACCTTTCGATGCTCAAAGTCCTCCCGTTAGCGTGGTGTGGAAGCTCGGAGACGAGTGCCAGCCAGGTCTCGTCCTTGTCACTTAACCATGGTTCAAAATTACGGGTCCGTCGCCAATAGTAAACATATTTCTTCGCAGTGTGACATAAATTAGAATCAAATCATTTTATGAACCCAAGTTCAAGTGTCAACGATAATATTAGTGTATAGTGTATTATTTCTTTACCCACAAAGCTATATCTAAATTCATTTCTCAGTCACTTGCTTTTATTCCGTTTCTGATACCAGCTGCCCACTTCTTTCTTTGCTCGTACTTTGTTAAGGGAAAAAATAATAAAAACTTGTATAAATAAGAAAGGGTTTGCTCTAAGCAATATGCTTCTCATTTTCTGTCGTAAACGCTTCTTATTAGCTCCTTCGGCGCAGTTGACAGCTAAAGCAGCGCGATGCTGGGTAATCCATGTACTGACCATTATTGCTGCGCCAGATGATGACCGTCGTCGCTTTGATTGGCTCGATTTATCCTGGCGACGCGACCTTCCAGGATTTGACCCCCCTCCTTCACCATTAGGCTTCGACGCAATGACCAAACGTAAGCAGCTTGTCTGTTGCCATGGTTACTTGTTTTTTCTGGGGCTTGTTTATGCTTGCGGGGTGTTTGCGGAAAAAGCTGCAGCCCACTCCCTCCCTCTTTTTAATACTTTCCCCAACCCAGGGCTGTGGCTGGAGAAAAAGATCATTTTATTGGTCGAGGCAACATCGTGAAAATTCAGGTCATGACTTTTTGGAACATCGTTAACACACCCGAGGACATCGCCCAGTGCATTGGACGTTCAATTTAGAATTTATTGGTGCGACAGGTTCTTCTGCGAGATGTCTTCTTTTTCATGCGTGTACAAGCGCACAAGTCATTACCAGGGAAAATAAATAAAATACAAATAGCAGAAAATGCTCTCCACGAAGAAAAAGTAGGAATAAGTGCGCGTGAAAGAGCCTGAAATGGAACCATTGTTGATTATTGCATTTGGGAAGAGTCCATTTTTGTGAAAGTGTCGCCTTTTATAAGGTCACTCGTTTTAACTGTCGGTTTAATGAGAAAGAATAATGTAACTTGATCTACCAAGTAGTAAATGTGGGCTACACACAGAGGCAATAAAATTTTGATATTCTCTTTTTTTTTTCTTTAAGCATCGGTATAATTACTTTGTAGAAATGTTCTTGGAAAGTTTTCCAAATGTACACTTATACTGTTTATGGCAGTTATACTCAACCTGCGACCCACCTGCCTTTTCTAAGTGGCCCGGTCGCACTAAGAACTTCAATTATTTAAGAACAATGTACTTAAAATTTAGCTGGAAACTCTACCAATCAAGCAGTTACATTGATCAATTTTGCTATTAATATGATTTTTTCAATTCCTACTATTAGCTCACAATCTCTATATATTTATTTATTTATTTATTTTTTTTTTTATTTATTTTTTTTTCTTGGTGGAATTTTCAATCGTTGATAAAATACATTTTAAAGCTCTCAATTGAGCTGAAATTTTATATACATGATTATTGGGGATGACAATACAATAATTTAATTATAATTAATAAAAATTAATTGATTAAAACTAATTATTCAAAGAATTACAAATACAGCCACGTTGGCATCATTTTTGGCGACTTAGCGGCCCTTTTGGCGACTTGTTTCAAAACTTGAAAAGGTTTTTTTTCTTCCTCACGCTTTAAAGCATTCAGTTGAGCTGAAATTTTATTTTCACGATTGTTTTGGATGACAATACGGTATTTTAATGATAATTAATAAAAATTAATTATTACTTAATGTTCTGTCATATATGTATATAAATATTTATATTAATTGTAATTATTTGATTAAAAGTAGCTAAAATAAAAAAATTTTTTGTTGATCTAAGTAGGAATTGACTTAAAATTTTTTTTTATGTTACTTGTTTTATAATAGAATGTAAATAAGGGGTTTTGTCAGGGATGAAAGGAAATCAAAAGTACGATATAACTCAGTAAAAAACGCATAAAAGCGAATATTTGTATGTGTTTGATAGAGAAATTATTGTAATATTAAAATAAAATTTATATAAAAAAATGAGTTTTACATTTTCATCAATTTAACTGCGTCCTATGTTGCTTTGGTCTTATAGTGTTTTCTTCCTTGTTGCGGGTCTGCGTGAAATACCTGTCATATATATGTGGCCCGGGGGAATAAAGGTTGAGTATCTCTTGTTTATACGGTTAGCTTAGGCAAGAATTTGTACGGTTATGCTTGATGATATTTTTTTTTTTGTTGAATTGAATTAGTAAAATTATCTGAAACAATGATCCTGGATTGAAACTTGATTTAACTTGAAAAAATTTTGCAAATATCATGAAGTGAAATATGGCTGTGGAACTTAAAAGTATTTTATATTCTTTACTTGAGCTAAAGTAGATTTTTCTGGAATTTTCTGTTTTATAATGAGTAGGCTTAAATTAAAGAGTATTTCTTTTATTATATATATATATATATATATATATATATATATATATA
>BMAV01013332.1:144950-156280 GCA_019973955.1 Trichonephila inaurata madagascariensis
GAGTTGGAGTGCGAAAGCATACATGTACATATTTCTGGAAAAATATCAACTTATTTCTTCTCTCACCTTGTGTATCTGTTGCTTAAGGGGCGTAGAATTTAATTTTTCGTGTGGTTTATCAGCTCCCCCACTCATATCTCAAAATTCATTTCAAATTGTATGATTATTTTCGTTATTTTCAGGATCAAAACAATGTTTATCCGGAATACGGGATTTTTCTAAAAAGGTGGCAAAAAAGAATTTTGTTTTATTTGAAGTGATGCGTTTAAAATTTCAGTAAACAGCAAACTTTATGTATTACAGCATGGTCCCACCCTCTCATCGCTACGTTACTGGTCGCTTATGATAATAATGATATATATTAATCATTTTTAGAAAGAAAGCATTTATTCTGCGACTTAAATGGTGCAAAAACTCTTTGATACAATGGTACATCTAAAGTATGAAAATATCGAAAGAGGTGTTGTTTTTTTTATAACATATAGTGCGTTTTAAATAATTCTTAAATCATATTATTTCCCTTAAAATACGCTTGTCACATCATGCTAAGAGTATAATGAATGAGGAGTATATGTGGCATTAATTTTCCAAGGTTTGGGCTTGATTAAAAAACCGTTAAAAATCTAAAAAAAGTAAAACTGTTAAATATCTTGAAATTAGTGTGTATATATATATTTTAAAAATTTTAATATTTATCATTATATAGAAATGTTCACAGATTTCATAACCACATGTTTAAATTTTAGATTTTTGTCATTGCTATTTAATTAGTTTGTTTTACCATATTTCCTTATCCTGATTCCTTATGCGTAGTATATTTTATTGAAATTGTGTTCAGCTAACTCAAATATTCACAATAGCATAATAAATAATATTATTTACCATTTGTATTTATGGTATAATGTAGTTTTTATCCAGCTCAAATAATATTTCCTTTTATAAATAGTAATTATATTATTTATGGTAACAATAATTTATTTTATGTAAACTTTTATGTTTATGAACGCATGGCTGGTATTTTTTTTTTTTTTTTTTATTTTTTAAGACAAAAAAAATTTTTTCCCCTTAAGAAATTTTAAATTTTTTTGTTTTTTTTGCCCCCCCCCCCCTGTATATTTATCTGAAATACAATATCCCCTTCATATCGTATCTTTTAGAGAGATTTCATGAAATCCGTACTAAATAAATTCTATTATTTATCCACTCATGTATATTGTCTCCATTAGTGAACATCTTGCTGTACCTAATGCTCCTGGGAACTAAATTTATCCCGAACGGGCCTCTCATAATCCCCATTAAATTGCCAGGGTATCCATTAGTGTCTTTAACTATTAGTGTTCCAATTGTTATTTGGTGTTTTCTCGAATGCATTTCTTTAATGTTCCCCAATTTATCGTCGAATATGAGCGGGTGCGTGATTCCTCTTTGTGTAACGAACGGAATACATCGATTTTTCCCTTTTTGCTAATCGCCACCATTTACTCGAAAACCCCCATTTTAAGGGGGTAGAAGGCATAATCATAATCTTGGTGTTTTCCGGCACACGAGAAATTCGTTCGTCTCCCTCGAACCGATGAGAAATCCCTTCTAAAAGTGGACCTTTTATTTGAAAACTCATTTTGGAGGGGGAAAGGACATATTTATCTGTTGCCCCCTTTTTCCTGCGGGGGGGGGGGGGCCTGGAAGACACAAGAAGCCTACGTTCGAAATTTAAAAGGGGTTGGATTAATATCCCTTTGGCGTGTCTTTGGGCCATTCTCCAAGAATTGGGAGTCGTCTGGCGGTTGCTCCTGGACCACAGCTAATGATATTCCTTCTGTTGCCTCCATCCCCTTCCCCCCCCTTGGGGACTAATAGCTTCTCCCATCGAGTGGCTACCCTCTCATTAAGGTGGAAATTCAATAATCGCAAAATTAATTTTGAAATGAGAAACGAGGTTGTATCTCCTGGGCTATTTGTTTCGTCTTACGTGCATATCGGATTATTGTTTGGGAGTTAAGTTTCGTATTTGTGTATTTTTATCTTTGAAAACTAATTATCGATTATTTAATACGGAAGATTGAATTAATATTTTTTTTCACGTATTAAATTCTGGTATTCTGTCTTAAGAATTCTCCAATTATTCCACAATTGTAAGATATGATTCAGATGTTTTTTTAAAATTTTTCAAAATACGAATATTGGAGCGATATATGAGTTATATGCAAATTTTTCACTTTTGTATAAATTTCAGAAGGGGGGGCGCCGAGCTTTCCCGTCTTCTCAGGCCGAAAAAATGTTCTTTAATTTCAAAAGCGTTAATGAGTAAGAAAGACTTTTGAATTTCTTCTTTTTGTTGTTTTCTTTGAAAAAAGGACAGAATATAGATTCTCTTTTCGAAATTCGAAACAAAGGCATTGACTATTAAAAGATTCAGTAGCCTTCTTTGAATAATATCGCCTGTTATTACTAATATTGAAGCCTCTTTTTCCATTATTCCATACTTTTCTAATTATGAAGAAACATTAACCCCTTCCAGGTTCATTTTATCTCTGGATTATGTATAAAAAAATGTAAATTTTTATTATGTTTTTTTAAACATAATAATACCATTCGGATACAAAATTTCCTAAAAATTAATGTTAAAAAATCTATTTAAATAAATGAGTAATTTACCCGTAAAGTTGGCTTTTTGTAAGGCAGAAATCATTAATGTTTGGAGTCAATTCTCACTAACTATAAATATAAAGCTTAGAATACTTAGCTTTTATCTCTTGAAATACAAATTTTATTCACATCTTTTGCATTTACATAAATGATTATGAAATTATTAATCAAAATTTGATTGTGTATGAAAAATTCGAAAACACGGTACTGCACATAACTCAACATTGCAATCGGACAATAGAATCTTGTTTCTCTTCTTCCCTTTACTGTCTCTCTTTGAGTAGCAAATAATACGCTGTCGTGTTGGATTAGTTTTCTTCTTTGTTGGGGGAATGTGGTCAACGAAGTGTCTTTCAGGCTAGCATAAACGGGGGCTCTCAGCAGAAGGACGTCCTTTTTTTGCAGAAAATTCCACCGAGTGGTACTTTTCAACGATTCGAAACCATAAAAAGCCAATGTGAAATATTTCGGGAAAGACCGATTGCACAGTGTAAATTTTCTCAGTGCCCGAGCTGCACTCGGGATGAGCCAGGATGGTGTTTTACATGCCCGAACCCCACTCGGGACGAGCCAAGATGGTGTTATACCTGCCCGAACTCCACTCGGGGTGAGCCAGGATGGTGTTTTGCTTGCCCGAACTCCACTCGGGACGAGCCGGGATGGTGTTTTGCCTGCCCGAATTCCACTCGGGAAAAGCCAAGAAGGGATTAAATAAAGGTTTTGCGTTCACAGTATCAAATTAAGGATATGTCTTCAAAAGCCCTCGTGGAGCTTCCGAGTGTGACATTAATAAATAATCAATCAAATAACACTGCCTAATTTAACGCAATTTAAAAATTCGATTTCTAATTACTAGGATTTTTTCAATATATAATTTAGAATTGGATTTATTCATATTTTAACATATCAAAGTAGAGAAATTTTAACAAAAAAAATATCAGTTATTATTTCAATTGATCGTAACTATGAAAATAATGCGAATTTTTCAAAAGTCTTAGTTCAGGCTCTGTACAAGAGTCTTAACTTTATATAAGTAAAATATTATTATTGTAGAAGCATAAAAAAAAGAATGTTTTGAAACTACGTCATTTTCAAAAAAATTTATTCTTGTACCAATATTCTTAAAACAATTTTATATGTAAATTCTAATTCAACTAAAACTAAATATCGTAAAATTATATTCTTTTACTCACTTTTTCAAAATCATAGTTCCAAATGTAGTCTATCGCGTTGTTCGACACTACAGTTAAATGTAAACATTTTTTTTCCTGTCATTTGACAACATGCATATATTATTGAAGAATATCATAATAAGAGATTTATTATTTGTGGTTGATTCTTGACCGTAAAACTATTATTATCGCTCTATTGCTATTTGATATAATAACTATTACTTACAGGAAAATATAAATGTAAAAACGCGTGGAAATATAATCATGTTCTTTAATTATTTGCAAACTGATACTTATCACTAAACAAGTAAGTCAAAACATAAATAACTCGGAAATAGTTTTTTCTGTTACAATATAGTGAATGGCCCGAGAAATTCTTGCATATATAAACGATGAAAAACGCAAGATATTCATTTAAAAGTAATGATGTAATTATTTTTCTCTGAAAATTATTTTAAACAAAAAATAGTTTTAAATGTATCAAATTTCTTTTAATAATTATTTTCCCAGTTACGACTTTATTTTTAGTTTTTCTCTGCCTCTTCCCCTCTGATGCATTTGTTATTAATATTTATTAGTTTTTAATTGGTCACCCCATTCTTCTTTAAAGCGGAACTAAACTCCTAAAATTTACGATGCCACCGAGTTTTCCATATATTTGGAGCTTTTAAAATTAATTTATGGCATCGTTCGTTTTAACAACTCAAGCATAGGAGTAGCGTTCACAATCTAGCGAATTAAGTTAATTAACCAGTTAATTGGGAGTGAAACAATTAGCTCATTTTTGTATTAATTAGTAATGGTAATTAATAACACTACCCTGCAAATACACTCACGTCGCTTGCATTGAGAAACGCTAATTGAATAATTAATTAAAATATATATCTTTTTTTTCCTTCTGTTTTCAGCCAACGGGTCATTTAGTGCGCGTTGTGCTTAAAAACCTCATTCTTTGCTCTCTTAATGCGTATGGTAGCGTGCTCACAAATGTGTAAAACTTAGGTATGGATGTGGTTTTCAAGGTGTTTTAATTAGGATTACATTATATTTTTATTTGCTTTTTTCGTAGTGTAAATGTATCGATTCTCTTTCTGAAGAATTAGCGAAATAAAAGTTTTCTATCGCTGTGAAATAAATGTATAAAAATTAAAAGTACTGTGCAAATTAGATTTTATGTTTCATATTGGAATTAACAAGCATGAAACAAGAAAGGATTTTTCTTTTTTTTTTTCAAAGAAGAGTAAAATAAATTATCGTATGAGTCAAGAGAGAATATACTCAGTTATTTTACTGAAAGATGTTATATGTAATAAAAGTTGTTGTAACGGTAAAAAATTTTGTAAACTTTCGAAGGGTGGTGGAAAAGGTTGGAGTTCATCCTTTTATCCTAGAATTGCAGAGCGTTGTCCTTTAAAAATTAAACCAAAAGGGGTAATTCCAGATTCAGGAAAATGGAACGTGGTCAAGGAGATCAAATTTTGAGCTCTATAACTCATATGAAGAATCTGGCAACGTTGGGGCAACAAATGGTCAAGCCACTTTGTCAGAATGGACGAAGACCACACCACTAAAATGTCTTTAATGCCCAACCAATTGGCACTCGGAGATAAGGCAGGCTAAATCTAAGATGGATTAATGGCATAGAAAAAGATCTCCTAGTTTTGAGAACTAAAAATTGGAGGAAGAAGCCTGTTCCGGAAAAGTCTTCTTGAGAAGATTTAGCCCTGGGCTGTCGAGATACTGAGTAAAGAGAAGGAAGGTAATTCCAGGGTTGGGTTTAATGAAGTTCCCCTTTAGTGTAACAGTTATTTATGAATTTCAGAAAGAGGTGACACAAAGACAACACACATCCTTAACATAAGTTATGGGCAAAGAACATGGATGGTTTTTCAAAGGGACACCTTCACTTTGCTTACCTGGCCTTTACTGAAGATTATTGATCACTAGAGGGCGTTTATTTTGCTTGGTATAGTCAGTTACAAGCATTAAGAAAAAAGTGGTTACAGTATTAAAATAAAACCCCCAAATACCTAGGTCAAGCATCTCGAAGTTCCATTGTAGTTCAAGTTGACGAGATTATTGTCACAACAGCCTCTCTCTTGTTATTTTAGTTAATGTTTTAGTTCAAACAAATTTTGTGTTCAACTTTAATAGCAATTGCAATACGTCAAAAATCATTGTTTATGTAATATCTAATTGTAAAACAATATTGGGGTAAGCACGACCAAATTAAATGCACGCGTGCCAAAAAAGACTGCCAATCACGCCAAAAATAGGCTGAATTTCGACTCTTTCATTTATTATTTCTATGTACACCTTATAAAAGTTCTGGACTGATATTAATCTTTGTGTGATCTATTCTATTTTTATAATTGCCGTGCTAATATAATCTTTTCATGTTTTGCCTTTGGGAACTCCTCTTGTTTTATATTCTTTTTACTTGTTGACAACTGGCGCAACGCTAACAAAATTATGCCTTGTAGTTATTAATGATAAGTAAACAATCATAAAACATAAGAAAAAACCCATTTGGCGTTTAAATTTCTTAAAAAAAAAATCTTTTACTTTATGAAATGATAGTTAAAAGAAACTTTTGATGTGTGAGAAATAAATTCAAAGCTCATTTTTCTGCTTTTACATTGTATATTGAGACTCGAAAATAATCGAATATACCATTTTGAATGTTGTAAATTCTGTTGATCCAACCTAAACTCTTTTTAGTAAAGAATCCTAGAAATGGACATGCACAAAAACCTATATCCCCATCGGTCCCATCTATTCTTGTTTTGAGGTCACTGTTTCTTTGGGGCGGCGTTAATTAATTGGGGAGATACTTCTGGGCCCAGAGGGAGGGGAAAAAAGAGAAAGTCTCTTCCATGCTGATCTGTTGTAGTGGTTGGCGACGCTTTGTTTTCCCTGTTACGAAGAAGATCCCCCTAATTGGACGCCTTTCTTTCTTGTCTAGCTCTTGACCGGAAAAGAACACTTCCCTAACAATTGAGAAGGATACAAACCCAACAAAGTGTCTGCTGGATTAAGAACTTTAGGCTAATGTTTAGTGCAGGGGTGGCCAACCCACCCACGGCATTCATTACATCTTTACAAAATACTATTATTTTGTGCAATATTTTTGTTTTTATTGTTGTGTTTTGTAACAAATATAAAAAAAATTCCATAAATGTTTCTGTTTTCTACGTTGCTTCTGTTTTTATACATACTTAGAAGTGAGCAGTATTACACTGCAGCGACCAGTGGCGTAACAGAGAATATTTACCCCCCCCCGCGGGTAACTCAGATTTTGGGCCCCAATATGTACTTAGTGTCAGTCAAGCGTTGGCCTCCCCACCTCCCGCAATGCAGGGTTTGCGGAGGTGTACGCCACTGGCAGCGACCCTCATCCCGAAGCATCCCGCTTGAATCCTGTAACTTTATCACCCTGTTTATTGCAGAAGCTGAGCATATTTAATCATTGCATTATTATTATTATATTATCTATGTTTGTATACATGATAAATAATGAGAACAATAATAATAATTCATTCAATTTTAAATTTTCACTTCAGTAAATGTTTGTAATGGTTCCTAATTTAGTATAAAGCTATATATTTTCATATGCGGCCCGCGGAATTGTGATATTTTTCCGAAGTGGCCTACAAGGTCATTTGAGTTGGCCACCTCTAGTTTAGTGAAACATAGACATGGTTTCGAATTCTCATTATGAAGTACATGTTCGTGTATGCTACTTTTTATTGGCTTTTTGTTACGTTCTTATGTTCTGACGTGGCTTTTATTACGTATAGTCGTAAGTGATAACAATGAGAAAAAAAATTTAAGTGGTTTGCAGTTCAGTATAATAAAAGAAAACATTTTACTATCGGATAATTCTTCTCTGATGAGTAATCCTTCTCTCCAAGAGGCATGTAATAAAAAAAATTGTCTTAGTTCCTGCCAGTTTTCTTATCGTTTGTGGTTTATCTCAAAAGCACTTCAACGAGATTGTAAAAGTTATTTCGATGTGATGTTTTTAATTTTATCTGCTTTCATAATCCCGATAATATGACCTCCTTTCTATATAAAAATATGGGAGGAGGGAGCGAAGTAAATTAAGGTGAAAAAAGAACACATTTCATTTCATAAATTGCTGTTTTTAAATCTTAAGAATACCCCTCCTCCCCAAAAGCAACGGAAAAATTATAAAATTTTAAAAAAGGCTTATAATTTCTATAGGGGATGCAAGTAAAAACCATGTTCTAAAACTTTCCAATGGCAGTATCCGATAAAATAATATTTTAAAAAAAAATGGTTGAAAAATAAATTTAAACAAGTTTGCATAAGTTGGTAAAGTAGAGAAAAATCTGGAAGAAATGTCTTTTTTAAGTGGATTAGAAATTCTAGTTAAGACTAGCGAGGAGTTTATTCTAGTAGACAGCTGTTGTTAAAGTTTTCCCATTGTTTCATTTTTTTTTAATAAATTAAATATAAATTTGAATTTCTGAGATTATGTAAGACAAATCAAATTCTTTGTTCTCGGAATATATTTAAAAATAATAAATAATAATAGTAATAATAATAACAAAAGTAATTTTGTGTAATTATTATTATTTGTGTAATTAATTCGAATATGATTAATATACTTAAGTAAAAAAAAACAACATTAATATGGGTGTAGATTTCATTTTAATATTTGTAACATTTGAAGTTGAAAGTAAAATCCCAGCTACTTATTATTTATTGTAAACATAAACTGTCGTTTTGCTACTTTTTATACTTTGATTAACTTTTATAATCTTATATATATTTTTCTAATATAACGATTTTAATGCTTTCTTTTTCTTTTATAGGTAAGTCAAGTTTCCAGATATCAGCTTTAATTAGGTATCGTTTTCCATATTACTATGCTTAATGATTTCCGTTTGTATTGCTTCTTAATTAATTTACTAATAAATTTCGAATAACGTATAAATATGTATTCTAAAAGTAGTATTTTTATAAATTTAATTCAGTTAACCCTAAAATATGCAAAAGCTACTTTGCAAATTTTGGAAACACTGTAATTTTTTTTTTCCTTTGTTTTGATTTTTTTCCTTTGAAATGTGTTGTGAAAATCGTTTGCACCTTTGTTTTGTCTACTGTCAAAATAAAAAAAAAAATACTTTTATATTTATTTTTATTAAATTACGGCATTTTTAAAAAAATTTCCTTTGTTAACCATTTGAAGAATTGTTATAAGTAATAAATAATAATACTTATAAAACAAAACAAAAACCTAATTCAATTTTAAAAAAGATATGTATTACCTGACAGTTTGTAAAAGTTACAGTTCTGTCATTTTGAATATGCTGTCCAAAAAAATTTAACAATACACCACTATACCTTTTGTTACCGCACGCAAATAAATGGCTTTTAGAAGAACGATTTTTCTCCGATGTGAAATCAGTTGTAAATAAAATAAAATAAAGTAAAAAAACGGGAGGAAATTTCAATCTCGTAATTTTAACTGCGAGAAAGAAGAAGAAAAAAAAAGTTGCATTTTTATTTCCGGGAGATCTCTCGAAAAAGTGTCATTTTCATAAACCCAGAACCTCCAATCCGCGAAGCGAAACAGTGTGTGTGGCGAAAATGAAGACACTAATTTTGGGGATAGTCATAAAAATAGAACTGCGTGAAATTACCCTTTCTTCCCTCGATATCCCCCACCCCCCACTCTGTTTCGTAATGCAAAATCGAAAAAGTAATGGATCTATACATTTATAAGCCTTGAGAAAAAAAATGTGTAAAAAAAAGGAACAAAAAATAAAACAAAACAAAAATGGAAATAAAATACTTCCCTCTTATCGTTTGCAAATTCTATTGGCGTGCTGGAATCAATTTTCCCCTACAAAAAAGAAGGGTGTTCGGGGACGGGGGTGGGTTTTTACCTCTTCCTCCCCCTAAATACGTTTTATAAAATATCTTCCTCTGACACTGGGAGAATAAAATACTGCTATAATAATCAATGATAAGACAGCGGGCGCAGTTTAAGAAGGAACTTTAAGTTGCTCAAGCTGCACACTCTTCGCTTTGTACTGCGGGGGTGCTTTATAAAGTTATATGTCGTTCTACCAAGGGGAGATAGGAGACATTTTGGGTCACATCTCAGGGATGTAAGGATTAGCTGACATTTTTTCCCTCTTACTAGAGAATTTCAGTCGATGATCGGTGAATATTGGTCTATACTAAGGCAATTTAAATTTCATTGGTGGGGGAATACTGGCGTTGCTTTATTGTTATAAGTCTCATCAGTAATTTTTTTTCTTTCATTTTTTATTTATTTATTTATTTTTTTAAATATTCTGTCTTTATTGATTCCATTATCGGAGAAAAAGATTCAGCTAAAAGTTTTTGAGTTTCAGCGTGTTTGTTATATCTCAGATTTCTACTTGGAATATTCCTCCTTATTAATGGCTGTTATTAATGAGACAATATCTTATTACCAAGGTTCATTTTTCATTTTAATTGAGTTTGAAAGCTGTTGATTTAATGTTTAAAATAAAAATAAGAATGTTCACATAACATGTTATATAATAGTAACATTTTTATACAGTATTGTTGAGATTTCGTGTTTCATTAATAAGTTTTTCGGTACGTATCAATCTTAATGTTTTTGTACCATTTAAAATTTCTGATAACTTTATGAATATTCGATGTAAAATAAAAGGGAGCGAATATGTAAGGCATCTTCATTAATTTATCTTTTTTCTCCCTGTGTTATAGATTTTTTTTTTTTAACCTGTTAAGTCAACAAGATCATGATATATGGGAATGATTAAATGCAATTAAGAGAACTAGGACATCATACACATTCAAAAGATCGATTTTTCTATTTTAGTATTAAAAAATAGTCCATATTTTTTTGACCCTAAAAATGTATAACACTTATATGTTTTTTGATAAAATAACCTTAAAATATGAAAAAAGTAATTGACAAAAATATAAACAAATGTATACAAATGTTTAGTTCTCCAATGCATAATATTTTGCTTTTAGGTACACCTTAAAAAAAAACCTGTTGCACTTTATGGTTCCAATTTTTTTTTTAATACTTCTGTACAGGATACGTGTGCATATAATGAACCTATTTTTTTTAAGTCGAAGTAGTACATAGTTTTTTTAAAAAATATTTTATGAATGAAAAAGGGGAACAAAATAGAAATTTTCAAAATTGCAAAGTTTTATAATTTTTTTTAAAGAAACAATGTCAATACTTTACTAAAAAAAAATAGGTTCACTATATTTTGTGTATTGTTTTATATATGTGCAAAAAATGTTTTACATATTTAAGAGATACTTTTTAAAAAAATTGTACCTAAACATAAGCATGTATTATGAGATTTCAAAAATTAAGTTCAACTTAAATTAAACAGAAAAAAAAGAATATTTTTGACTAAAAATATTTTTGAGTGTATTTTTGTTGAATAATTAAAATATCTTTATGAAGATCACAAAAAAAAAAAAAAAAAAAAAAAAAAAAAG
>BMAV01013332.1:165297-177315 GCA_019973955.1 Trichonephila inaurata madagascariensis
GAGACACCTGGGGGGTCGAGTCCTTGTACTTCCTAACCATACAGGTAGTACTATCGATCCCCTCAATATCAACCCCATATTTTTAAAAAAATGGCACCATAGAATTAACATAGGGATTAAGATGCTACACATTAAAAAATAAAAGTCTAATTTTCTAATTATTTGTTAATTAGTTTCGAATAAATAATTTGTATTTCATTGACTATTGTTATATTACTTACTTCTACGTTTAATAATGCACCCTATTTGTTAAATAAACACTTTTAAACTCTTGACAATGTTATTTCATCATTTCAATGAAACATGTCAAGGATTTGTTCAAATCCCTTACTTTTATCAGGGAAATGACCTTCAAGAGACGTCATTTTGACATCTCTCTCCAATTGATCATCTCTCCTAGGAATTTGATGAAATTCCTTATTCTATCATTTTCCTGCGACACATATAAGCTTAAATTGCCGAATTCATATCGGAGAGGATGCTTAGTAATTTTGTGGTAGATTTAGAGCAGAGAGGTTCCCAAACTTGTCTCAAAGACCCCTTGCCATGTTTTTCGGTTTTGGGTAGATCCCTGTTTAGAGCTAATATTGGATTTTTACAAATTTATCAACTTAAATGTCCTTTTGATAGCTCATGAACAGCTATAATTCACTACAGTTAAAAATTTAAGTCTTAAAACCTTAAACTTCTAAGTGTCCAGTCTTTTTCTTCTTACTTTTTTTTTTCACTTTAGAGACAGGCAACCACGCTAAAACTCCTTTCCCTAGGAAAAGAAATTAAATCTTTCTCGCAATACTCCATAATTTGGGATAAATAACAGGTTTGTCTTTTTAAAGCCAAAATTGCTGACATCCGTTTCTAAACTTTACTTAAGATATCATTTAATGCCTATTCCGATCAGTTCCTCTTATAATATGATATTTGTTTTTCAGTGTGACTAGGGATTGCAATACCGAATACCGGTAATTTGAGCCATTTGTACAATTTTGTAATACCGGTATTCACAAATTTAAATACCGGTTTTTCGGTATTTACTAGAAATCTTTCTCTCTTTTAAAATTGTCTCTATTATATGTTCAGGGATCGCTAACAAAGCAGAATTCTATACCTTTTTTGTTTATGTGTTTCCCTAACCGACGAAGTTAATTAGATTGGGGATATAAAGTTGCACTGTACAATCAAAAGAAGTGATAAAATATGAGAATCATCCAAGGAGGTGGGTCAAAACTACCCTATCACAGCTCAGAGCGATACTGCACATGCGCAGGATTCGTAGTCTGATATTCGTATCTGTGAAAACAAGGTTGTGGTTGTGAACAAAGTGTGTAATATTTCGATGTATTTTAAATTGTTGAGTTTGTTATTCACATTGTATTTGCATATTATACTTTTGGTTCAAAATATTTTTCAGATTCCTTATATATATACTCATAAATAATAACCCATAATAATAAAGAAGAATAACTTTAACGAACATAAAAAAATCATTTGATAATACTTCGGATTGGTAGCATTATTCATATGATAAAAAGAATATGGTGGCGCAGTGTAAATAAGATGTTCCTTTTCTTTCTTTTTTTTTCTTTTGTGATTCTTTATGTACTGTTATAATTTATAAGTTACAAATTATTTTTGTGATATTTACACTCTGTAATAAATCAACTGGCAAATAAAACAAAAAAAAAACACTCGTGTTTTCTTTCTTTTTCTAAAATTTCTACTACCGGTATTAAAGCCGGTATCTCCCGGTATTAAGATCTAAAAAATACCGGTATTGAACTTTTAGTCCGATATTGCAATCCGTAGGTGTGACCGTAAGAATTCATTACCTACTGTGGTATAACCATAGTCAAAGCATTTTCAAACCTAGTTTTAGTATCTGAATAAATGTTGAGCGTAGATTAAAGCTTCATTTTCCTAGCAAATTGTTTCTGGATAGTTGAGAAACTGGGATAATTCGTGATGTCTAATATTATACTCCTTCACCTTAATTCTGGCAAGAAACTATGAAATGGTGGTCCTTATTTTAACAAAATTTATGCTGTCATCTTTTAACTGCAAAAACTAACTTCATTAGATTTAGTAAATGAAATTGTTATATAGGTGAATTCTGGTTTCCATTTGATTAAATTTTCTTTTAAAATTTAAGTCGCGATCTGGTTTAATGAGAGCAAGTATCATAGACCCTTTATTTACTCCTCATGGACCCCCAAATCATTTTTTTTTTCGATGTCGTGGACCCTTTGCAGGTGATCATAGACTCCTGGAGGTCGATATAGACCACTTTAAAAATCACCGTTTTAGAGTATGGGATTTGTTTTTAATCAATATTATTGTCGTAAATAATATTCAATAAGATGTAGAATCAGTAATATTGCTGGGGAAAATTTATTGATTCATGTAATGTTGTTAAATCCTTTCTCTGTGAAGATTCAATGGTTAGCAAATTAAGATTTATGCATTAAATCTAGTTATATATATATATAACTAGTTATATATATATATAACTCAAATTTTCGCGTTATATGCCGTGTAGATTTTGGAAAATGAAATGCTAGTTGAATGTTATTCTTGATTTTTAATTATATTTGAAACATGCATGAGCTATTTTCAGTAGCCTGTTGCGTTACTGCTGCGCTCATCAGAGCAAATAAGGTCGTTACCAATTCTGAATCTAAAAAAGAGTAAGATAATTTTTTTTTAAATTTATCGTACATACGATCTTGTGCAAAGATACAAAGCGCTTTCTCCATTGAATTTAATCCTGTTATCTGAAGTATATGTTTTGCTGGAAAGACTATATTAATCGTAAAACTCTACAATATGGAAATTATCAGTGATATTGACGATCTTTTTGGTGAATTCAACTAGTGTATGTTATTTCTACACTAAAACAGAAAATTAATAAAATATTGTCTTCATTTTTTTTTTTTTTTTTTTTTTTTTTTTTTTTTTTTTTTTTTTTTTTTAGTAAAATTCGTCAGTATTTTATTTCTATCGTTGAACTTCTTTGCATTTTTATTTGTATGTGTGAGAAATTATTTATATTGTTTTTGTTTATTATCAGATTCTCTTTTTTCATGCTTTGTCGTTCATTGCAATACGTGTCTTCGATTGAGTTAGTCGCTTCATATTTAAATTATAAAAAACTATTTGTGTGTAATTATTATTTCTCTTAGTATTTAGTACCTAGTGTTGCAAAAAAAAATCAATCAAAATTTTGTTAAATCCAAAAGTTTCATAAAGTATTATATTAGGTTAGAAAAAATGCTACTTATATTTTTTCTCTACTCATTTCTAGTGTCTTCGAAATTCAGGAAAGCTAGCGATTTTGTAAATTTCGTTGGCCAGCAAAGAGATAATAAACAGAGAAACTTATATATCCATTTTCTTATTTTAATTAGACGTTAATCTACAACTATGCAAACACATATAGAACATAGAATTATCAGAAATCTAAATACTTTTAACTAAACCTAAATTAGTACTGCGAGATCGAAATTATTTTTCCTACAGCTGCAGAATCTAAACATGCGTAGATCATCATGGGAGGAGTTCCATACACATGCGTGTAATGGAGATGTCGTTAACAGTGTTGCCAAATATACCTAGACTACACTTTTTTTGTGTATTATTAGTAACCTATTATGTAGCCCCCCCCCCTTTTTTTTTTTTTTGAGTGGGGAATTTAACGTTTAATAACAACAAAGAATCGGGATAATTCGGATTCAGATCTTATGAACGATATTGATTAATCGTGTCATTATAACTAAGAAAAAAGAAAATAAATTATGAAAATTAATAAAACTGCATATAAGCCCGAGGAAAGATTTCCAGAAAGAAAACGAGAAAAAAAAAAGTTTGTTCCGAAGTTTTAAGCTAATCTTTGAAGAATCGATACTCCTCACACTTTTAACATTATAATTGGGTTGGAAATGGTCGTGTAAAAAGTGTGTGCGGGTATCAGCAAAAATGTCCGATTTCTTCCCAAAACTTTTAATAGAAAAATGTGCATCGATTGATTAAATAGCATTCTTTTCTTTCTCCCTTTTAATTCTGATTAGTTAACCAGAATAGTTTTTACATCCAATTTGCTGGAAAGATTCTTAATTAGTTACAGAAGGACGATGTCATCTTAATATCGATTTAGATCGATGTTCAAGAACGCTATTTTCGATGTAGTTACTTAATAAGAAACTTCATGGGAACGAGGAAGAAGATGACTTTTCTTTGTGAACTTGTTGCTGAAAAAAATTCTAGAGTAATGCGCGCATGTAGTGTTGCTAAATCTCTTTTAGTTTGATTCTACGTGATTGGTTAGTTAATTTAAGTGGAATTTTTTTTATTCGTGTTCATCTAAATGATACCTAATTAAGTATGGTAGAGAAAGATGCTGTTTAAAAATGATACTGATTAATTTAATGGAGTGTAACGTGACTGCTAAGAAGCTTTTTACAATTGGATGAAATTGATTAAATGTTTCTTTTCCAAACAATCGAACCGAATTTTTATTACTTAACTATCCTGTGATTTGTTTTAGCATTAAAATATTATTTTTATACGATAGAACACATTAAATTTCTAATTACATCAAATACAATTACGTCTTGGTTCATTATACATGTAGTTACGTTAGGGAGAATTATACATGGAATTACACTGAAAAATTACAGTAATGAGATTTCTGAACAAATTTTGGGCACTTGGCGCAATTATGTATGTCTAATTTGGCGATTATTGTTTGCGGCAGTGTCTTCAAACATTGTTGGTTCATGCGGCTTTTTTGGAAACTAGGAGGTGTTTCCGGAGAATCTCATCCAGAAAAAAAAGACCCTTATAAAAATATATCTTGAAATATTATTTAGTCATTTAACAAATTATCGTTACTTTAAGTAAAGACAACTAAAAGATTATTGTATTTTTTGTTGATTTTTTTTAAATTTAATATTAATGTAATTTACTTATTAATTTGTGCTCCACGTGTCAGCTACTATTGCATTATATTTAATAACTTAATGTGTGTTGCTCAGCCAGTATGGTGGTTATGACTTTTGATTTGTAATCGAGTGGGCTCGGGTTCGAATCCTGAATGAGGCATGGATGTATCTTCGGGAAAAGAAGTCGGACTTTCGCCTGAAATGGACTCCCGTCTCAAATGGAAAGAAGCGTACCCGTTCTCTTCTGGGATTATCGTTTGTAATAAAAAATCTATATTCTTCTGTGTTTATATTGTATGTTTCTGTTCTTCCATCTCTTGTCTTTCTATGTATCCCAGGATAAAACACATGACAACAACATTGGAATATGTGTTTGCATTTTTTACTTAAACTATCGAAATCTAGATATATTGAAACTATCCACAGTCACATTTTATATTCTACTTTAATTTGCTTCTATGAGGCCCATTGGCTAAGTGGGAGTGTATCGCGCTTCCACGCTACAGTTCCGGGGTTCCATCTTCTGGCTGAGCAAGGTTGACTCCACCTTTCATCCCTTCAGTGGGTTGATAAATGAATACCAAGCTTGCTTGGGGACTAAACACTGGGGTTTTGCTTCAGACTGACCACCTGATCGAGACCTCTGCTCATGCACCTCAGTGCCCTATGATCATGTTACTGAGAAAAGCATAGTAGGACCTCACGGGCTGTTGCGCCACTGAGTTTAGTTTTAATTTGCTTCTATATTTTGCTTTGGTTTTTGTTGTTATATATAGAGATAAATATTTTTAACTCAAACACATTATTCAGAGTGGCATTAAAATTTTTATAACTGTGTGAGGAACTTATATGTATTCTGCAAATTTGCAATCTGAATTTAAGGAGCTTTTCATGCTAAAATTTAGACATAAACATCGAATCTGTTGATGTGTCGATGAGTTGTTTCTTCTCCTTCTTTGGCAAGCTTCGTCCATTCATGCTGGAAGTACGTGACTGACGATTTTTAAGATTTTATTTTGTCCATAAAATATTTATTTTAAAAAACAAACTGCCTTTGAGTATTTGTTCTTTGATGAAAATTAAAATTTTGGAGATGTAATTAAGCTAATAGTGATTAAGCTGTGTAAGTTCCACGGAGTATTCTGGTTGAAGACCTCTGGTTTTGGGGGGAAGGAAAAAATCCGTTTAGCAGTTTAGAACCAAATACTTCACAAATGCCATCGCACAGTAAACAAACTAAAATAATCTACAAAAGAATAAACAAATAAAAATCGAACATAAAATTATTTTACCTGTATCTAGTCAAATATTATCTTTACCTATACCTCCAGTAAAAAATAACTCTTGATTATTATCTTTCCAGATAACTTTCTATACCTTGTGGAAAAGAATTTAATTCTTTGTTTCAACTACTAACACACTGTGTAAAAATACATCGGAAGTAATAAAAAAAAGTATTCATTTCCAACGATTGAAATGTAAAACAACCTTGGTTAGAATTTTTTCAGCCGCACTTACGAACCTCGTTCGAAAATTCAGAATGCCAGCAGTTTCTTCAATAAAAGAGAGAAAAGTGTGTGGAAATGCAATGAAAATGTTACCGTAATAAAATAAAAAAACTCAGCTCCGACGTTGCACTTACGTAATTCAATTTAGTTCGAATTTTTCCTTCCCTTTTCCTGAGTATGGAATTAATGAGAAGAAAGCGATAGTGTAAGAGTTGGAGAGGGGTGGGGGTGGGTCACGTGAACTCGACTCGCTTCTTTTCGCACTTTTTTGTATTCTCTCACCCGCGCTCCTTTCTGTAATCTCGACCTTTTCCCGATTCTCAGAATTTTCCAAATCCAATTTGCTATTTGCGCAGCCACTTAGAGAACGAAACGGCAGAAATTGTAATTTCACTTCTTCTCGCCCCCCCTTCTTTTTTATAGTTATTATTATTATTATTATTTGAAAAGAGAACAAGACTTCTTCATTTCTTTTTTTTTCTCTTCCTTCCCCCCTTTTCCCATAAACATGCCACGTAGTATTAGCTTGCTAGTTTTTTTTTTTTTAAAAAAATCTTTTTTCTTTAATTTTAAAGATTTTTTTTCTTTCCTGCGTTATAGTTGCTCTTGAGGAGAGTTCTGTTTATCCGTTCTGTACCTTTCGTTTTCTTCCATGAACTACCCTTCCAGTTCAGTAAATCGTTATTTTTCTTTTCTGTTTCTCTCGTGTCATGAGTTTGCATCACCTTGTTTTATCACATATGACAACTAAACTGTTTTTCCAGTGTTTTTCTTTTTAATTCAATGTTTATTCATTCTTGGACCGCGTTTTTTGGGGTGATTAGAATGGAAAGGAAATGTTATCCTTACTTTTCATCAATATTTTCGATAGTCGTCTTTTATTTGTCTTCTTCTTCTTCAATGGCTAGACAGCCCTGGATTGACCCTGGCCTTCTCCAGAAGTTTTCTCCAGGCATCTCTACTCTTGGCAACTTTTTTCCAGTTTTTGACCTTTAAAATATTTCGATCTTTTTCGACACAGTCAATCCATCTTAAATGGGGTCTGCCCCGAGGTCTATTTTTCATGGGCTTTGCCAGAAAGATTTTCTTGGAGCAGCGATCTTCATTCTTTCTTGCCAGATGACCAGCCCGTTTAAGTCTCTGTAATTTGACAATTTTTACAATTTCTCTCAGGTTGTTTATAAATTTCGTAGAGTTCTAAGTTAGGTTTTCTTCTCCATGATCCACTTGGATCCCACCAAGAATGTAGCGTAAAATCTTTCTCTCGAAAATTCCCAAAGCTTCTTCATCACGCTAAGTTAATGGCCCAGTCTCTGATGCATAAATCAGGACAGATCTTGTAAGACTTTTGTAAAGAATCAATTTAGTTCTTAATTTGAGAAAGCTGGATTTTAAATAACTCTTCAGGGCATAGAAGCATCTATTTGCAGCAATGATTCTTTTATAAATTTCTTCGGCCAACTCATTTTTTTTATTTATCTCAGCTCCCAAATAAGTAACACTGTTAACTTTTTCAAATTTATACTTGCTAATTTCTATATGACTGAGTTATAAGTTAGACTTTAAACAAGGTAAATATTTAGTTTTATTCTCATTTACAGTAAGTTAATTCTTTTAACACTTTGTTCTCTTATCTGTGTATATACCATGTAATCCGGCGTATAACTCGCATTTTTTAAAACAAAAAATAGAATCGAAATTTGCAGGTTCGCTTATACACCGGGTATAAAAATGATATCTTTGAAAATAAAAAGAGAGATGAGAGCATAAGGTAAATCAAACTTCTACATACATTGAAACACTGTTTATTTTTAATGTATGACTTACTTTATTAACTCTTCCACGCCACAGGCCTTTGGTTCAAAACCTCGGGATGAGCAAGGTTGACTTATGCGGAAAATCTTTTCGTTCCACGGAACATTTTGAGCAATTTCACGAAAGTGTTTAATTTTACTTTAATTTTCTTCTTTTTTTATTATTTTTTTTGAAATACGCCGTGTATCCACATGAAGTTACAATGGGATTTTGCCCTATACATAGCATGTATCCTCTAGTGATTACATGGTTGCACAAGGGGTTAAGGAACAAAAATACTTGTGTGGTTTAATATAGATTCCTATTTTATTTTCTAACGTTCGAGTTTTATACAATTTTCTTGCAATTTTAATTAACATTTCCTGCTTGAGCTACATGGATTCTCAAGTAAGGGTTGTTTTACTATTTACAAGTGTTGTTATATTGATTTGATCACATACATTAAAAATTATGAACAACATGACAGTAACCCCTTGTGCACTGTTAACATGAATGCAAATTTTAAACTAAACATAAATACGAATTATTTATATTTCAATTAAAATACATTTTTTTATGTGTATCTGTACATTCAGCTGTGTACGCAATTTCCTTTGGGTTGCTTTCTCATAAACATCAATTTATGTGCTCTTTCAATAATTCTATTCTGTATACAAGAAAAAGACAAAAATAAGGAATCATAATTCAATTTAGATCTAGCACCATCCGCAAAGAGCAAACAAAAAGCCCTCGTCTCATGTTTTCTGAATCCTCAATGTTATAGCCCTTGCGGCGAGCCATGCATGCCAAGCGACGAGACGATTAATCTCGGGCTGCCCCCTTATCTTGCGCCCCGGTTCTTCCTAGTACGTGAATCTGCCTTATCTCTGCTGCCCCTTTTTCTGGAAGCGTTTTGTGGGAAGAGATTTGCAGGGGCTTAGGAGGCGCCCTCTCTCTGGTTGTAATTAAAACGGATGTCCGCCCTGGCCTTCGGGATTTATGAGATTGCAGTGTAAATAGCTCGTTTGATCTGCCTTCCATTAGTAAAGGCTGGTTCTTAGGGTCTTTCTCCTGGAATGTGGAATTAAGTGCCTGTGATTGGTGTGATTCTGGATCCGAAGAATTGTTTACTTTCGCATTTTGTCTGTATAAAAATGTTTACATCCTTTTTAAATTGAAAATGATGCATAATAATTCAGATTTAAGTACTCCCTGATAGAAATATGGGTAAAATCTTCGGTTGAATGTACTAAGGATGATTATTTTAAGAAAGATAAATATGAACTAAAATTATTTAAATAATAAACCTTTTAAATAACTTTTTTTAATTATTTGACCGTTCTTTCATTTTTTTTTCTTTATCCGCATGTATATTTTGAGAAGCTATATTGAGCATTGCTGGTTTTAAGTATAAAATTCATTCTTTAATCTTAACAATTCCGACATTCACCAACACATTCCAGGCAAATTCTCCAATTTCAATTTCTGTTTTATTTAAATATTGTCTAAAATTAATAGGAGGAAATGTTAACCGTTATTTATTTTAATGTTTGCCATAATTTTGACTTACCTTAAATGATGTATTATTTCTGAATTTTTATCAATAATTCATGCTTTTTAAAATTCTTTTATAAAAGCACGTAGCTACGGTAGCTTAGTGGTCATGGTCACGAACTTGTGGCCGACATGGCAAAAGTTCTAGCCTAGTGCCACTAAAGACCCGTCAGGTAGAGAAAATCTGTCTAGGGAAAGTCCTCCCGATAGCGTGGAGTGGAAGCTCGGGAAAGGGAGTGTCAGCTCAGGTGTCGTCCTCATCACTTGACTATGGCGCATAATTACGAGGTAAATTCTGTAGTACGAAATCTTGTTGCTACACATTACGACGTAAATATATATATAATAATAACTTACTGTTACCCCCGCAAAATGTAGGTTAATTGCTATGTAATATCGCCAGATGGCGCTCTCCTCTCTTTGCAATTAGCCTGATTTATGTTAGGACAGTAATTAGTTTTTTTAGTTATTAGATTGAATGCATCAAGCGCTTATATAGTTGCATTCCAATACTTCTAGTTCCCAATATAGTTTGGAAATAAACGCTTAATTTAGGCTCTTTGCTTTGTTGATATGTTTGTTGTTTTCATTGATATTTTTTACTCATATTAAAGAGGCATTTTACCGCCTTGCTATTATTCTCATACAGAGATTGTTCGTTCATGATATTTCGTATATTGATTTATAATTATTTTTAAATTACTATTATTTAATTAATAGTGTTGAGAATTATTGTATTAACTGTTAGCCCTTTACAAAAAGTTTCAGGCCATTGTTCTGTTACAAATGAATCTTTCTAGAAATTCTTAAAATAATAAACCGTTAAAAATTTATTGCTTATGATAAACACTTTTATTTTTATTTATTTATTTAGTATTTACTTGATGATTTGTGGTTTGAGTAATGACTGCTATTGATGTTGATGTAGAAAGATAAACTTCGAATTTTATTCACTTGAATTTATGATATGCATAATTTTTTATCATTAATCTCTACAGACCTAAATATAATCCGATTAATCTTAGAAGTACAGCGACTTTAAAATTACTTGTATGTAGGGTTGGACGTTAAAGATTAAACTAAATGTGGTAAATTCAGAGTTGGGGTCAATAAAGTCTCTCTTCATAGTAATAGTTATTATTAATTTGTTTGGTTACCTAAAGACAACACCTATCATTAAAAAAAAATAATGGGCTAAGAACATGGATGGTTTTTCATAGCCATCACATCCTCTCCTCACCTGGCCTCTACTGAAGTTGAATGGTCGCTAGAGGGCACTTCTGCTACTTGGAATAGTCAGTTTCAGTAATTATGACAAGAGCCTTTTTCACTTGTAATACTTTTTTTTCACTGTATCTGCATTCTTGTAACTGTACTGCCAAATTGCCCTTAGAAATGCGTCTCATTCATAATGACTCATTTAATTCTAATTCAAAAATCATACACACTGAATTTTGTACTATTCTCTTATTAAGTAAGGATAAACTATAATTAAACATTACGGGCTCAGAATTTTCAGTGTGAAATTTGATTTTTCGCGCCACTTTCACATTCGTTGTTAAACGGGTTAATGCAGTTGAGACTTTCTAAGCCTCTGAATGTGCAGAATTTCTGCCGTAAAGCATCAGGCAAATTCGGCCTAAAGGGAAGATATTTTCTTGCCGGATTTAAATGCCACAGAGAATCCGGGAAAAGGGAGAAGAACGGGAAATGGAATATCCGGAACTCGGAATAGAACTCTCCCTTAATCCTTATCGAATGAGGAAATGAGGCGTCGGACGTGCTCTGTCCAACTGCGAGACCGGACTGATGAATTGAAATGATCAAATGTGGGTAGAATTGCTGTCGTCTCCTCTTAGTCTCTTTTGTAATAGTATGTTTCAAAGGAAAGTCTTATAACTTAGATGTATATTCTAAAAAAATAAAATAAAAAAAACAGGTAATGTTTAGTATTTCAATAAATATATATATATACAAATGTATGTACAAGGTGATTATAATTAAATCTATTCTTTCAAAACGCTTTAGAGAAAAAAAAAAGAACTATTGATTAGAATGACTTCAAATTTGAATTGAATATACTTGAAAAGGGTTTGGGAACGGTATGGCATAGGAAAAAATTACAACATGTATCAAAATATTGCTCTGCAAGCGGCATACTGAAAATGAATTCAACTACAAGTGGCTTTTTGAATCCAATTACGACGGCTTTGGCATGAGTTGCA
>BMAV01013332.1:177325-193646 GCA_019973955.1 Trichonephila inaurata madagascariensis
CAAGTGGCTTTTTGAATCCAATTACGACGGCTTTGGCATGAGTTGCACAATAAACCAACTGCACTCTTTGTTGTGCATGATTGTTTCGGTTTTTTGACGAAAAAAGGTTTTCTACGTTATTCAGCAAATTTAACCGCGTCAAAGGCAACAATGAAAACGCCAACGAATTATTTTCCTTGTGTCATATAGTTTCCATGTTCTTGAAGTATATTTAGCTCAAATTTGAAGTCATTCTGACCAGTGATTCTTTTTCTACAGCATTTTAAAAGAGGAACTTTAACTATAAGCACCCTGTGTATTAATTATGTCGTATAAATAATTATGCGTCACCTCCCCTCCTCCCCACTATCCAACATTTTCCATTCAGTCTATTGGCAGTGTAATATGCAATATCACCAATGCAAGGTAAGAGGTTCTAGCTGTTATGCAGTTATGAACTCCGATTCGAACCGGAAACTTAGAAAAATGAAAACAATCAATATCTACATATTCTTTAAGTATTTCGTACACCAATTGCTGTATGTTTTTCCTAGCTTTATTTTAACTATTGTCAAAATGGTGAATAAGAATGTATGGTTATTCCAGATATTTATTAAAAAATAATACAGACTTTTCATTGGTAAAAATGCCACAGTAAAATCCAGTTAGTTAAGGCTATTAAAAAAGCTCAAAGTCTGTTTACTGCAATATTTTTCACTTTCATGATACACATACATAAATCATGTTGCTTCGCTTATCTTAAAACGGGAAAACTTGCCTGTACCGCATTGCTGTTTTTCATGTGTTACCTTAGATAAGATATGATTAGGTTATAAAAGTCCGAAGAAGAGGTTTGTCTATGTACACGAGCTTATATCTTATAACATTGCAAAGCCTGCAGATTTAAAAGATGAAAAGCTAAATTATTACTTAGGTATCCATTTTTTACTGTTACTGTAGTGTTATTACTTTTGTTATACTCCCCCTCCCCTCCTTTCAAATGAAGTCTTCAAGATAACTCGAAAGTCGAAAGATATAATGAAAGAGCATTATATATTTTTTCCCTCCTTCAAATATTGGGGTCCTGTAATGTTTATTTATTTTCATTTTTATTTATTTTTATTATTATTTTTTGGACTAGGCTTTCTTTTGTTGTGATCTGTATATTTATAATTCTCCTAAAGTTAGTTGGAAGACCAAATAAGTAATTGTCTTGGAATGTACCAAAATAAATAAATCTTCGAAATGTTCTTGCAGGGGAGCATTAAAATTTCATGAGATCCTTGAACACACACATCACAAAATATATTGCAAGCTTTTCCCTTCACTTTTGTTCTAGATGCTATTTATTATTAATATATGCCTATTAATTGCAAATACTAATTTATTTTTACAAATTGCTCTTTTTGCCATAATGTTTTGGCTTTGGAGTAAAGCCAACATGACAAAAATTGTAAACAAGTTTACAAAAAATACAAAAAGCACAATGCTTATAATACTCGTATTTATAAATAAACCTTAAAATAAAATTATTTTTATTAATGTTTATGGCACAAGATTTGATATTAAAAATCCCCCCTCTCTTTATATAATTATTTTCTTTTTAACGTAACATGAATACAATTTCTGCCGTGGTATATTTGTTACATAAAACATAGAATGTTTCCTTGTGCTACTAGTCTTTTGTTATATATATATATATATATATATATATGAGAGGGAAACTTTTCACTTAACACCTTATGACCAAAGCTTATCATGATCCAGTGCCTAAGGTGGCGATATAACTATCCTGATGATCCAGATTTCCCCACAGCAGATCTATGTGGGGGAAAGTTCTTTTGTCAAAGGGATTCTTGATTGGATCAGGACCCTGAGATCCGGAAACTACGTGAACATCTTGCAAGCAATATCCCTGGATTGAACCAACTTTTCTGGGTTCTTGCTTCGTTTTCGTTATTTCGTTTGCTGATCTGGAGTTAGTGGTACTGGACGTATGTTCGTTTGCTGATCCATCGTTTGTGATACAAGACTTATGCGTCGTAATGGATACCTAGATTACTAGTAATTTAGGTACGCTTCAGTGGATTGGAGGGCATCAAAAGAATTCCTCCTGTGATGCCTTATTTTCATAGGAGTGGATTTGATATCTTCCATTCATAAAGGTCTTAGATGATTATTATGGATCGAGAAAGAAAAAGTTTCTTGAGGAAGAACAAAAGTTATGATGATTACGAAGTAGTTTGCTTTCTTGTAGCTTGTAATGTCAAAGCAATTGTTAATGTGCAATGGTAAATCCAAAAGCAAGGTATTCACGTTTGTATAAATCAAGACATTTTTTTGTACCAATCAGTTTTGTGGAGGTTATAACGTATTTATTTGAATCTAAGCCGCACTTTTTCTCCAGTGTTAATGCTACTGAATTTCAGATGCGGCTTAGAATCAAAGGCTGAAAAATTCGTTGGTTGGGGAAAATTGAACATGTGTGTGATACTGAGGGTTGGAATACTTGCAGGTTCATGTATGTATTTGAAAGTTTTTAACACTGGTAAATATATTTTGTATTCACTTCTTATAAGTTCTCATTGAAGTATTTTTTTTTATTTTCGTAAATATCGCATATCAATAAACCATATAAAATATATTTTTTTAAATTTTTTTTTCACAAAAACACGTTGAGAATTTAAGAACCAGCTTAGAATCGATGGCTGCTTAGATTGGAATAAATACGATTATATATTAACAAACGATCGGTGTATTAGGGGAGTAATTATTGAAGATATAATCATGATTTTTTTTAAAATAAAATCAAATTTTCACACTAAAAATTTAAAAACTTTTAAATTTCTGAAAATTTGAAAATGTTCGAAGGCATCAATAATTAAGAAAAAGAGTATTTTTATCTCGGACTCGTCACTTCCTTATTTTAGAGCTTTTGTTGACAAATTCTCAGTTGCGTAGCCAAAGCTGGAATTTGGGGTTTAAAACCCCTTCCATGGACCAACAGATTTTTAATTTTTAGCATAAGATTATATCTCGGAGCTTTCGTCGACTTTTTTTTAAAAAATATATAACCCCATTCATGAAAGTAGTCTGCGTACGCCCCATTGCAAACCCTACCTTTTTTTTTTATGTTAATCTTGTCAAAATTAAACTCTCGTACTACATTAAAAACCGGTATTATACTTATTTTTAGTAGTTGCATCATTATTTGGAGGGGATATGTTGTAATATTAATTGTTAGCTGTTGTTAGACATTTTTAGGATAATCATTTCTTCACTTTAGGCAACATCATCTGGATTTTACTGCAATATAGACGACTTCAGTTTTGGCCTTTGTAACGAATATCAACATAAACAATAATTTGCATTTGTCACAAAGCTTTTCTAGCTGCAGATTTTGTTATTCTGAGATGTGTACATATGTATATGCATATATATAAATTCTTAACATTTCCTTTTTAATTTATTCACGAGTTAATACCGAGATATAGCAAATGAATGATTCATTGATTTCAATTGCCAGTATGTTATCAATATCTAAACGATTATGTTTATACCCATTTAAATGACTAAAACACCTTTAAAGGAAATTACTAGCAGGTTCACAGCGCAGAAATCCAGTCGCGTAGCATTCTAACCATGTGCATGTTTCAATGCATGTATCATCCATCTTACAATCATGTGTATGGCTAAGACATTCTATTCCTAACCATTATCCTGTACAACTGAACGATGTAAAACTTAATTATCTAACTTCACGTATAAGTATTTGCAATTAATCTAGAATCGCCTGTAATCGTGCAATTCCGTTAAACCTTAGTATTTCATTTAATCTAAATATTGCAGTTAATCTTAATATTGCAGCTCAACGACACCTATTGTCCAAAGAGAGCGGAGTTCTGTTAATGAACACTACGTCCTCGAAGAGCACGACAAACTAATCTCTCTCCACTACCAATTAATGAATTACAATATAATCTTGGACCGAATGTTTGCTTTTGCGGCCATTTCTGGATGCAACGTCCGAGTGGGTGATGTTTCTGGATGGGATGTCCTGCTCTGGATGGCGTGAACGCGCATAATTATCCGCATTTCGACCACCCGCGCGTTGTTCTAAATGCAATATTGCATGACACCGCAATAACCGGCAGCCCTTCATCTGCATGCTGCTGTTGCCCCTAATGGTCGAAAGGGTTGGTTCGGTCTCCATCCCCCTTCTACCTTTACTGGTGGAACGTCTTTTCTGTGGACTGGCTCCCTCCCAGTGCTCTTCGCGCGCGTGGGATTTTACGATTAATTCAATTTATGACACGAATCCGCTTTAAGTTTAGGGCTGTTTCAGAGGAGGAGGGGGTTGTCTGGGATTCTGCATGTGTGTGGACCAGATAGGATTGGGATGTTCAAATGATTCGATTAAAATGAGGGAAAAACCATTCGTCATTTAATGTTTCATATTATTGCATTTCATGAATGTATCATCAATTTGTATTGTCTTGATGTTTCAGTTTTATTATTATTTAATGATGCACAACATACTGTATTAATTTTTTTTATTGTTATACATTAAAGTATCAGTTATTAATAATAGCTCTAAAATGCATTTTTCACTTTTATTATAGGTCTTAAGATTTCTTGTCGCCCTGTGCAAAAGTGACCCCCTCCCGCACCACTTTTTAAGTAGACGGTATATATCATATGTTGTCAATTACTAGCATAAATGGCAGCTCGTAGCAAGTAAATGACTCGCATTCTCACAAACTGACTCGACCGCTCCCGCCTTTCGACTAAATAAAAAATGATGGGGTATGGTCAATAGCGCACATAGGAATTTTTCAAGGGGGGGCGGTCCAGGGTTGAAAGCCCACCATCCTTGTATCATGCTCTTTTTGATTTTGTTGATTTTCGAGAACAAAAAACAGTAAAAAATTAATTATTGATAATTAGCATTAATAATTAAATAATTAGCATTAATTAATAAAATTAATAATTAGTAACAAATACTTAATTAAATTTCACGTACTATATACTTAGAGTTATAATCAATCGGGAAAAAAATCAAGGGCTTTGGGGGCGGGACATCTAAGATACCCCCTTGTGTGCGCCACTGGTTATGGTGGTAGGCTTAGTACAAGATATGGACATGACATAATAGAAAAGGTCTTGCCACTGTTGCCAGCTGTCATTTTGTTTGAAATTCCCCATTTTTCGGAGAATATGCCCAGGAATAACATTTGGCGATTAAAATTATTCGGATCATGATCTTACTGAGACTGAGAACGAGACGAGATCCTGGACCAGGGTTCAGATGGTCCATGCCTTAAAACATCCCTAGTTTCACTTTTTATTTTGAACCTAAAACATGCATGTATTTATGTAGTGATGTCAACTCGTTCAGTGATTTAAACAAAATGGTATTACAAATGCTTGGGTCGAATAAATAATTCACTAAAACTTACATAAAGGGATATTGGCAATTGACATAATCATTTTTAACCACCGTCATGTTATTGGATGGTACCAGACTTGTACCCATTTGCGCGTGCCAATTGACAACGTAAAATCAGTCCCATTTAACTTGAACCCTTCCCATTATTCCGTACAGTGTTTTCTATAGTTGAACTAGGATTCCTAAGTACACATTTCGCATCGGCAGAGCTCAGGTGCCTCCCTCTAGGGAAAAAACTGGGCCTCTAAATTACTTGCGGTAATTGGTATCACCTAAATGGTGCCGCACTAAAAAGTGATACCAGCTCCTGGGGAATGTACTAGGTCTGCAAAGGTAGAATACCAATACATAACCCTATTAGAGAAAAAAAAAATAGTTGAACAAGGACTCAAACCCGCAAATCGACTTGAATATCCTCGACCACAAAGTTCGCAACCATAAATAACTAAAATAATTAAAAATAACTATTAATAATTAAAAATAAAATGATGAGCAATTTTATTTCATTCACCAAGTAAGTATCAAATTGTAACGATTTTCATTTCTTCAGGTCTCTAAGAAAAGTTGACACCAAGCTTTGAATTTTATACTATTCCATCAGATAGTATCTAAATATGATCTGCACGTTGCTATTTTACTTTGAGAACTTTATATTGCAACAGAATATACTCTTTAAAGCACTTATAATATTTTTGTGTCGTCATTATTACGTAATTCGTATACTTAAATCAAGCTCTTATAATGTACAACTTTAAATCTCTCTCTTGCTTAAGTAATATATTTAATTTCATAATTTTAATCATTTTATAATTTTTGTTATCCATTTTTTATCTTGATAGATATTTTATTATTTTCCCGTTTACTTTATTTATTTGTGTTAATGTTTGACACTAATAATTTTTTTTCTTCTTCTTTAGGTATGTGATCTGTTTTAGATTCGATATTTAATTTGGTATGTTTTTTTACCGCCATTTTCTACTTTTTGTATTTATTTAGATTTTTGAAGATTATGTTTATGAATTTTCATCAGAACGTTTAAACTATTTATGTATTTTAATGGAAAAGTAATGTTATTATTAATTTTCATTCGTTTTTAAGTGATTTTTTAAAAATAATTCTGTCATAAAAGTATTTGCTCTATACGAAGGCTGGTTGGATTTAAGATACAAGCATCCTGGTTATCGAGACTTCAATAAATTTTTAAAAACCTAAAATTTTTAAAAAGTAATAAATCTAAAAAGCCTTTTCCTTTTTTTTCTCTATTAAAAATTTGCAGTGACTTAATCGAAAATGAATGATGGGAAAAAAACTTTCCTTAAGTAATATTGTTCATCCTAAAAGTGCTCACTGAACCAACTTTGCGTACGGACAAATTGTAAATACATTATCCGATATTGTAAAACAAAACAAAAATTCTATTTTCATACATATCCTCAAACACACAACCACCCTTTTCCACTCAAATAAATTCTTGGAATGCGCGCGGAAGAGCCACACAATTTTAATTTAATTCCTCCTTTTCGCATTTTAAAATGCCCCCTTTTCTTTTCGGAAATCGAATTACGCAAACGCACCATGCCAACTTGAAAAGGGGGGAGGGGCGAGCTTTGTTTTCTTATCCCCCTCCCACCACTTTCAATGGAAGGTTTGTTTCAAAATTCTGATGAATCACCCCTCATCTGGAAACAGAGAATGCAGAGTATTGTTATTACATAAATGGGAATTTTATGAGCGAGATATAATAAGGATGATTGAAATTATTCTTCGTTTCCGAGTAGGGGGGCATGCAATTATTCGTGTTCTATCCTTTTACCCTCCCCCCTTTCCTCTCTAGTGATTCTTCGTGTTCCTTTTACGTCTTGGGGTTCACCTGGAGGGACCGGGGGAAGGGCATTTTAATACCGAATGTAGATGGAGGGGGTCTAGAGGCCGTTGTTCTGTTTACCCTTTCTAGAATAAATGGGGATTTGATGATGCAACTCAAGCTCAATTACGCGTCGTTTCGCTCTCAAGTGAAAAATGGGAGAGAGATTGTTTGAGAGGGGGGAAAGGACGTTAAGGGGGGGGCGTTGAATTTTAGAATATGTTCTGAATCACAGTTTCCACGGCAGTGGGGATATGGTTTCGGTTTGGTAATTGTGAACTGTCATCATTAAGGCTTTCTTTGCAAAAATGGGCCCTTTCTAAAACAATTTTTAACAAACGAAGCGATGTTTATACATTCCCCCTCCCCCCTCAATAGCCTTTACTGCTTAACATTTAAATGGAGTGTTGTAAAATCAAGACCCATTTATATGAAAATGATTTCGCGTCGTGGTTCGAAAATGGTTGCTTTGATATCAATGGAGTTATTCGTTTGTAACATAAAAGGATGTGAACTAAACTTTTGATTAAGTTGTTTAATTAAGCTTTGTATTGCCCATCGATGTTATTTCTGATGCAGTGAATTTGAAATAATTTTACATTGTGCAGGACATCTGGTTTTGATAACATAATGTATAAATAAAGAAATGTTTTTACTCTAATAAAAAAATTGAAGAAGTGTTTATGCATTCTAGGTATTTTAGAAAACGAACACTATTTGGAAAATTTAAATAATTCCATTTAAAAAGTAATGTACGCATAATGTTTAGTGCATACAATTATAATGTAATGCAATATACAATTAAAACAATAATGATGCTAATAATAATATATTTTCGTAAGTACGAATGAAAAGTAATTTTTTTTTAAATTTAATTACACGGTGTATATTTAGTTCTTAGTAATCTTTGCTGGAGAGGCACAAATCACTTGAACATTAAGGATTAAAGAATCAAACAGTTTTAATTTTTAGGGTTTAGCCAGTTTTGCGGCTAGCCAACCTTCCCCCTTTCTGTTTATAATAAAGAAAGATGTCCTATTGTGAAAATTATGGATAGAAGGTCTAAATCAATTCGTTATAAGAAATAGGTAACTTACGTAAAGATGCATTTAAAAATTCTTAGACCACGATGAATCAGTGAGCAATACGTAAGTTACTGTCAGATGCAGGATCCACACAAATACTGATTAAAAATTATAATATTAGGTTGGGGAAAAAGAAATCCATTATTTTTTCGGTAGATGACAGTAGTGTCGATATCTCGTGAAGTATCGATCAAATAATTTCAAATTTATGCTCGTTGTCAAGATGACATTTCACACTAAGAAAATTATTTTGCTTTTTTTCTGTTTGGCCCATTCAGTTGTGAGTTACAGGGTGCTAAAAATGGAAGTCAACAAAGAAAAAATTTGGTTCTTTTTTTACAGTTTTCCTTTGATAAAGGCGAAAATGCAAGCCATGTGGCTGAAATTGTGAATGGTGTTTTTGATGCCAATACTATAACAGCTAATTACGTGCAATTTTGGTTTCGTCGATTTCGTTCAGGTGTTTTTGATGTTAAAGATCACCTCGCACTGACTGGCCCGTCATCGAAAATGTCGATAAAATCAAAGAAATAATCGTAGTTGACCGGCGTATTAGAGTCGTAGCATCGCCCAGGAGCTAAAGATCGACCATAAAACAGTTTTAAGCCATTTGCGCAAAGTTGGATTCAAAAAGAAGCTCCATGTTTGGTTGTCACACCAATTAACACCAAAAAACATGATGGATCGAGTTTCCATCTGCGAAGCCTTGGCCAAACGGAATGAAATCGACCCATTTCTTAAGCGGATGGTGACTGGGGATGAGAAATGTGAGCTAGCCCTTTATATGTTAAAAGGAAAAATTAATTATGTAGGGCGTAGTTTTAAATTTTAAAAACGCTATATTATATAAACGGATGTATGAGTCAGTATGCTGAAAAATTTTATGAAAATTGAGACATTTTTCTGTTTAAAATTGTGCTTCGCTTTTAGTTCAGGCTGTCTGTCGTATATTTGCCAAAGACAAGGTTGTCTTGGAAAGCTTAACCTGTGTCGAAATTCAACCTTTACTATTACGAATTTAGAGAACATGCTAATCTTAAAATCAATGCGCTCTTGGAAAATAGCATATACGAAATCTTTTCAAGAATTAAGCTTAAGCATACAAAGTAAACTTCTTTTAAGTATTCTTTTTTTTTCTTCTTTTTTTGTTACTTTAACGCATGATGGAAATGTATAGTTATCTTTTACTTTTTTTCCAACTCTTTGGTCCAAGATTAGATCAAAGGAAAATAATTTTTTTTTTAAATCAACCAAACGGATTCGTTCTGCACCTATTCCCGCACTTGAACATTCCACTGATAAGGCCCAAGTTTAATTCTGTCTTTATTAGCAAAGAAAGCATCAATGAAAGCTGTTTTTTCCCTCGGGTTTCGCTATCTTTGTTTGAAAACTGTCTACCCATTTAGCTTCATCCATCATTCTGTATTTACAGTTATCTCTGAGTATAAATCTGTGTCGCAATGCCTTTGAGGACAATAGCCTCTTCACCGCACAGCATTCAACGCCTTTTATGGCAGTTTCTCTGTCGAGTTTCAAGGCTTTGATTTTCGAACAATTACGTTTATTTTTCTATGCTTTGTGACTTACTCTACAGAAAGAATGAAAAATCTCTCAATTAGTTTAGTTGGATCGAAATGCACTGATTCATCTTATCTGTCAGTGTATGTGCTTTTGTATTTCATAGTTAGTTCATTTTGTGATATTAATCATGATGATTGATGGCTGCGGAAATGTTTATATCCACTCCGCAATCTGGGAATCGCCTGGATTGTTATTAGTTATATGACGTAAATGTCTACTAATTAATTTTTTAATGTCTTAGTAAACCATATTTTGAGTGTCAAGACATATAAAGCAGCAAGTATAATAGTGTTTCTTTTTTACTTTGAAATAAAATCATATGTATATAAATGTTTCACTTATAAAATATGCGACAGAGTTACTTAAATGATCTTTAATTTGAGTTCAAGTATTTACCATTTAATTCTGGTTGAAATGGACATTTCTTTGTGGAAACATTATTTACTAATGATTATCGAATATATTTATTTATAATTATCTGACACATTTATAAAAATTATCAAATATACTTAAAACTGTCGAAAAGAACTCTTTAAATGTCTTACACTAGGGTTGGGCAATTGTTTTGGCTCGAGGGCTACATTGTTAAAACGGAGAATTCCGGAGGGTCACCCCCTTTTTTTTAAAAAAAAAATATTACATTCATACCAGGAAGCCCAGTGGCTGACTGGTAGCGTATCGCTCTTCCACGCCGCAGATCTGGAGCTCAAATCGCGGGCTAGGCAAGGTCGACATAGCCTTTTATCGCTTCAATGGGTCGATAAATGAGTACCAAACTTGCTTGGGAACTGAGCACTGGGAGTTTCGTGTCAGACTAACCACTTGACCGAAACATCTGCACATGCACCCCAGTGCCTAAGGTCTCTAAACTGAGATAGGCACTGTAGGCATTGTGTCACTGAGTTCAGTTGTACATTCATACCAAAAAAGGTATAAATCGTGCCATTAAAATCAATAAATATAATAGTAGCAGTTTTATGCAGTTTATTTATTGTGCAAATTTCATATCAATATCTGCAATTAAATTTAATTGTAAAATCAGCGTAATATTAATTTAATAATCGGTCACACTTTTCTACAATTTTTTTTTTTTTTTTTTTTGGAATCCGGAGAGAAATTGCTTGCTGGAATTTTCATTACAGCATGCAAGTTAATGTCAGCCAACTGATTCCTACATTTATTCTTGTTGATCTTCAAGCAAGGAAAACTTTGTTCACAAATATATGTCGGCCCAAATGTAGAGAACAGTTTTTCTCTATTTGGTTTTCTTTCTGTCTTAGCGGGCCCAAGAAAAAGACTCTGCAAGCCGCATGTGGCCCACGGGCTGCTATTTGCCCATCCCTTGTCGATGCGATAGATTTTCTTAAAGTTACATATACTGACACAAATTCAATATGCTTGATTTTAAAAAATTAAATTCCATTTGAAATGAGTTTTTAACTTATTACTATACTTGTGTGCTTTTCGGCGGTTGAACAACATCACGTGAACATATAACTTTTCGGAACATAAATCCAGTGGCGTGATCCGATGCACTATTCATTCGAGAAACGTGTTGAGAACCAGGGATGAAAATGGACATGACATTGTCCATTCTTTTATTATTCCTTCTGAATAGCTTTCTGTAACTCCGTATTGACACGAGAGTATGCTATTCGGTCAAATTTAATTTGAGAAAGCTACGCATTAAATTTAGAGTGTAACTTTAATACATTGTTAAACCTACGTTCTATCGGCTTGTCCACTGTATCTGTGACTCTCAATGACATAAATGCCAATGACGTGATCCGATCTCTTTTCATTTGGCGAACGTGTTGAGAATTGGCGACGAGAATGGACATGACACGATATTGTCAACGCTTTTATGATTTCTCTCTACGAAAATGATCTTCCGAAACTTCATAATGAATAGCGATTGTAGCTTCGAGTCACCTCAAGCACGCAAGTTTCTTTCTTTGTTTCTTTTCTTTTTTCCAGATCGCAACTCGAGCGAGTTTTCCGTTTTCCGAAAGACCTTGCAGTACGATTGCGACACAATAGAAGAGAACGGTAGTCGTGCGAGTAATAGGAAGTAATGTGATTCCAGTCGATATGTTTTTTCCGGTTGTGGTGTTGGGTAATCGGCTTCTGTGCAGCGCGGTAATGTTTTCCCACACAGAAATGACTCGAAGTGAAAACTTCGCGGAATTTTCACCAGAGTTAGGCAGGTTAATAATTACATGACTTTTAATGTCGTTGGTTCGTTTCTTCTCTCTTTGTTTTCTTACGTGTTAGACTAAGCATGGGGGAAATCGTGAAAATATTCAAAATTTATTTTTATAGTTTATTGGATTTCTCTTAAGGTTTTCGTAGGCAAAAGTTGTGACGGGGCTTTATCGGGTATTCTTAATAATCCTCTTCGGGAATCTTTGGGGCCAGAATAGCATTATTTCAATCCAATCCTCACAAGAAGAAACCGCAATCTGCAGATTAGTTAATTGATATATATTGGAGCTTTAGTATTCGCGTGTTAGGAGAATAGAAGTCGTATAGTAGTAGAATAGAAGTCGGATAGTAGTAGAATGGAAAATTAATAGTAGATGAATAGTAGAAGAATAGAATAGAAGAAAGATAGAAAGCTGAGATGCTGATCGCCGTGAGATATTGGTAAGATATTAATTATAGAACTGTAATTATAGAACGGACTTGAGTGCGTTAAGGAATCTAAGGCGGATAAGGATTCACATAGGATAGTTTTTCATAAAGATAGTGATTAGGATTCCAGGCGCTATTTACTTAGTATTTTTAATTACGTAGTATCACTCCTGATTATATCCCTCTAGTAAGACTTGTGTTGCGTTGATCAATATATATTTAGACATAATAAATTAGATTTATTATGGAGAATTTGGGTTATCAATCATTTATTCCTACAAATCTAGGTCGCGTGGATGAAGAGATGATCCCCCGGGCCGGGGGGTATCACAAAGTTACTGGGCACTTTTTTAAATCATTATCATCTAGTATCTCCGTGTAGTAGAGTATCGCGCTTCCACACCACAGGTCGACTCAGGCTTTCATCCCGTCAGTGGGTCGATAAATGAGTACCAAGTTTGCTTAGGAACTAAACACTGGGAATTTCGCTTCAAACTGACCATCTGATCTTGACAATTACTCATGCACCTCAGCGACCAATGGTCACTAATACTGATATAGGCACAGTAGTCCTTCGTCCTCATGGACTGTTGCGCCACTGAGTTTAGTTTAGTTTATCATCCACATTATTAAATTAATAATGAAATCAGGGGCGTAGCTACCGCCATATCAGCCGTATCAATGATATGGGGCCCCCAAGCTACAGGGGCCCCAACATGTGTAATTATAGTCCCACTAACAGGGCTCACATATCTAAAAAAGGGCGCCAAAGGAATTTTAATACAGGGCCCCATCAGAGCTAGCTACGCCAGTGAATGAAATTGAACTTTTCGAGGTGCTTTTCTTGTAGGAGAGGGGTTACATTGTGACATCTCACGCGTCCTTTCTCTAACATAACCTCTGTGTTCTTTGACGGCCACGATTAATGGCAAATCTTTTCCAACCCAAATCCAAGATGTGAAACGAAGGCTAGATACAAATAAGATAACCTTTAAAAGGATAGAAGTTTTAGTGAGCGGGATGGCAATTTAGAGAAAAATCAGTTCAGAGAAGATAGAAGTGTTGACTGACGGCTTAATTAGAGTCAAGACACAGTCTAGCCATTCAACCAAGGTACATACCATTGTACGCCAACCTAGAGAAATATCCGAAGTGGATTGGACTTTGAGTATTCAACCAAGGTAGGAAGATTATATTCTGAACTCGAATATATTATTGAGATTGAGAGTAGGCGAATATAATATAATTATATTGATAAGTGATCTAATTGCGCGATCTGTGTTAATTCAGACTACGTGTTTTGGTTTATTCTCACTTAATATAAGTTTGTTCGATATCTAAGTAATCTAAGTTAAATTCTTAATAAAAGTCATATTAAGAATTCCAAAATCTCTCATCATTTCGAGAATCCCACACCTCTAACTTACGCTGAAACTCCACGACATGGTCTACGAAGATAGACCATGTCGCAACATTCTTAAATACACGTAGATGAATGCATCGAGTGGCAAAAACCGCGGTCATAGTCACGAGGTCGTGGTCGGAGTGTCATGAATTCGAGCCTAGTGCCACTGATGACCCATTGTGTAGAGAAGGACGATGTATGTTAAACCTGTCGAGAATCAATGTCCTTCTTTTGGTGAAGTGTGGTTGTTAGGAAAGGGAGATACCAGCTCAGATGGCGTCCTCGTCGTTTGGCCGAGGTTCAAAATTACGATTCGTCGTTAACAGCCCTCGTGTTGCTTGAAAGTGCTACGTTAATATAACTCTTACTGTCACTCCTGCCGAGTTTTAGTATGTTGGTCTAAAAGGGTTGTGAACACCTAACACCCTTTCTGTATGCCACTAGAAGTCCTCCTCCAGCCTTTACATCATTTTTCTTCGTTATATGAATCACCCTCTTATATTTATGTATGGGCTTTCTTTTCGAATATTTCTAACTACTCTTTGCAGCAGGAAAAGCTGCTGTAGCTCATTTTAGACTTTTGACAGGTCAAAGACTGTCTAAGATCTCATGTCTACAGAATTGGTATCGCCGACTCACCGCGTGACTCTGGTCAAGCTATGGCCGCTGAACATTTGGTCATGTGCCCTACACTAATGGCATAGGTGCTATTGTAGTGTGTGGCATTTGTAAAATAAAAGTTATTATATAATATTGTGTGTGCGTGTGTGTGTGTGTGAATCACTATTTAATATTAAATTTAATATAAGCTTCATTTTACTTTGTTACGAGCTTTAAACAAAAATTTCTATTCAAAACAAACATTTTTACAAAGCATCATTGTAGAAAACCGTCACACAATTCACCGGATTGATCTAACGGAACGTGTTTCATGTTAAAAGTGCTCTTGCATTGTTAGAAATTCAGTGCAATATTCTATTTATAAGACAATTTCTTGTATGCTATTGGGGGGCGAAGAAATTTCTTTCAAATAACCTACTGGATCCTTTATTTCTCGGAGATTTATTTCCGTCGCGCACTGAACATCTTCGGTGGTGGGCCTCCAATCCTCAGTCCCTTTCTGGAAGGTCGACAACATCCAGCGCATGCTAAGCAGGTCCGTAACCGCCCTTCTGGGACTAAGGCGGAAGAGAAGCCGTTCTCTGATACTCTCCTTTAACTTTTTTTTAAAAGTCTTTTTATTTTTTTTTACTCTTTATTGTTTTTCAATCTCTCCTGCGTGGAAGGGGAGGGCGGAAGTCATTCCATTCCAACACTGGGATTTCCTCTCGGGACATGGGATATCCGCTGCACGTGCTAGGCCAGGTATCGTCGCGCCCTCTTCTTAATTACAAAAAGAAAAAAAAAGGGGGTCTCTCCATTAAGAATGACCCTCCCCACTCTTTCTAAAGATGTAGTTTTAGTATTTTTTTTGGTAGAAACTTCATGCGGGTATGTGTGTGTGAAGGGAATACCTAACATGTTTTTAAATGGTTTTTTAATGTGGTGTTTGTAATAGCAATAATGTGACTCAATGAAAGTTACTGAACCACTTTAACACAGCTGTTTTGGCTTTTGATTTTTTTAAATTTTTAGTTGCTTTCTCAAGCAATACACGGGCTATTGGCGACGGACCTCATAATTTTGAACCTTTTTGAAAGGAAGACAGTAGCCCACACAGGAATTTTTCAAGGGGGGTGTCCGGGGTCGAAAGTTCACCATTCTTGTATCATGCTCTTTTTGATTTTGTCGATTTTCGCGAACAAAACGCAGTAAAAAAATTAATAAAATTAATCATTAATAACAAATATTTAATTAAATTTTACGTACTGTACACTTAGAATTATAATCAATCGGAAAGAAAATCAAGGGCTTTGGGGGGGGGGGGGCCGGGGCCCCCGGCCCCCCCCCCCTTCCTTGTGTGTGCCACTGAAGGAAGATAATGACACCCAAACTGCTATACCTTCCTCTGCAAACTTCCAGAACATGCCAACGATATGAATTTCAGCCTCTTAAGCACAGCGCATATAAAAAAAACCCGGGTTGCTTCATATTGACATAAATTGTAAATTTTATTGCAGTATGTCGTAAGTAAGGTTGAACTCTTGTCTGCAGCACAAATTTTATAAAATAATGAGACGTGACATTATGAAAGTTATGTATTAAATCCAAAGAAATCTCAAACTCTACTTGAGGATCTTAGTGGAAATTTGAGAATGATGTTCCTCCTGAAATGTTGTCTTTAAAGCTTAATTGGGATTCAGGATTCTTTGCCAATAGTTCGT
>BMAV01013332.1:193656-206701 GCA_019973955.1 Trichonephila inaurata madagascariensis
GTTTGCAATACCAAAACTAGAGTTTCTTAGGGGAATTTTTAACATGACGGACTGTGCTTGTTTGATTGTAGTGATAATCGAGATAATTGTGTTGGCTGTTGAGAAGCTTTAGAAAGTAATTGAGAAGACACACATCACACTACCTCTAATATAACTTACATTAAATGGAATCAAACCCAAATATAATTAGCACCTTTGAATGAAAATAATGTGAAGGGAATTCTCTCTCTGAAATTAATTTTAAAATGAGTGTATTTTTCCCCGAAAGACATTTTAGAAAAATATAAAAAAATATATATATTTAGAAATTCCATATTTTGGATGGTACAATGTGTGATCTCGCTGTTAAAAAACTAATGTACAAAAGAACGCATAAATTAATTGTGTTTGTTCCAAGTGATTTAACATTTGATTTAATAATTTAAACGCAGATGTATGGTTTTTTTCGAAAATTACATTATTATAGAGTTCATGGAGTATAAGAAAAACAGTTACGAGAAAAAAACCGGAAATTGTGTGCAAAGTGAATTGAGCCATTTTGTATTCACACATCAGATAAGACACCTGAAGTATGATGCTTTGTAAGATGTCTGATGGAGCAGGAATAGCGAAAGAAGAAAGACTGCATATTGGTCGAGATAAACCATCTGCATACCCCATCCTTTCGCTCCATATTTATCTTACCGTGTATTTATCGCCAAGGCGCGTCATTTCCTCGCCTTATCGCCTGTTTTCAACAAGGAAAGGATTCATTAGATATCTTCGTCATTGCCTCTTCTTTTCAGTAGCTGACGATAGGAAAGATACGCAAGTAACTGATACATTTGGCGGAATTTCGCGGTTGAATTGTTTTTAATTTGAATATTGTCATTGTATTGGTAATAAATAATATTAATTATAATATGTGTAGCTCTTGGCATGCTTGAAGGTTCATAAAAATGCACAAGCAACCATTAAAACTGCAACTCATTTTTGACAAATAGCTTTGAGGTATTAATCATGACCGCAAGATTATTTCAAAATGCATGATTATTTATGCAAAATTATTTCAGTTCTGAAATCAAGGGAGATAGACCTAGGAATAGGAAAAAGATTTAATCGAAAAGATTATTAAGATGATTTTCAACTTCTTGAAAACCAAGTTTTAAAAAGAGCATCAAGACAAAGAACACTAAAGTTCGAATAATGTTTGGTATTCTAAAAATAATGAATATTTTTAACAGTAAAAAAATACCATCATCTGTAATGTAAATATTTTTGGGAGAATATAACTCATCACAAAACGTAGATCAGTAGCAACATTTATTATTGAGGCAATTCATCGTATTAACACTTTATCTACCGCATTGATTTACTGCAGTTTTTTTCATGCAATAATTTTTTTTTATCTCTACATTGAAAATTAAGGGAAATACATAAAAAAAAAATACTCAACTTTAAGAAATTTAATCCGTCTGAGGTAATTAATTAATTAAAGATATCCAACTGTAAAATTAATTATATACACTGTTCACTTAAAATAAATAGTTAAATCGTTTTCTAAGGTCTTCATTAATATAAAAAAAATAATAAGATTCTTAAATTTTGGAATTAACTATTTTTTCGGGACAAAAATGATAATCTTCGCAATCCACTAAATCGCCGTCAGCTGAAAACGCAATTTCTGCTATAAAACTATTCGCCACCCCGCTAAGATACTCATCATAGAACCCCTGCTTTCATGTATCTTGGAAGAGTGGATTTAAAAGAATATTCCTGCTAAGTATCGTCAGAATATTCGTAAAAATGGTTGTTCTACGTAATTTTAAAGTGAGTGGTACTTATACCGTCGGTAGATAAAGGGTTAAATTTATTATAATTATTATTTTATTTTCTTTTAAAGAATTCTTAGAGTACCAAAGATACAGTAATAATATATATTTTGCTAGTTGTATGAACTGTATTTTATAAAAAGATATAATTGCAGAAGTTTACCTTTTTAGAAATAAATAAATTGAATAATACCGCCAGAGAAGGTTTTCAATAGTGTTCATCGTCCAAAACAATATCACTGACTTCATCGATGTTGAAGATACAATCGGAAATGTCTTGTGTTAAAATAGCTGTTTTCTGGGATTCAATTTAAATATCTTCCAGTTTTTCTTATGGTTATATCACTTCATAACAGAGTACATATTAAATGATAATCCAAACGGATCTGAAATATATTCAGTACATCTTATATGTTAACTGGAAGAGAAAAAAATTTATTATTAAGGGACGTATTTTGTGAATACCTTAGTACATCTAATTAAGTCTCAGTATGTCAACATAGATATAATTCTTATAAAATGAGTGCTGAGAGTTCTACAGCCGACTGATTTTAAAAGTTATGCTTGAATACAAGCAATGCTGTTTTTACACTTGATGTTGCAGAAAAGATTCCGAACTTGAATGTCTTTTCAGATGATTTGCTTTGATCTGATTTTTGACTACCTCCGCACTGTAAAGTGACAGACCTCGGAATTTTGAATCACGGCCAAGTGATGAGGAGAAAATCTGAACTACCACCCCACTTTCCAAACTTCCACACAACGCCGTGACGTCAGAATGAATCAGTTTCCCAAATCACCTTTAACTTGCGGTTTTGAATAATGAGAGGAACTCTGTGGGAGTTATATTTATTTTAATTTCAATATCCTCATGTATGTAGTATTCTATAGAAAATAAGGTACCAGAGTGCGAGTGTTAGTGACTATAATTCCAAGATATGCAATTGTGATACCACCCCCCTTTGGTGACCGTATCTTTGATTGTCGGCGTGAGCTAGAGATGTAAGGTTTGCAAAAGGAATAGACATTTTTAATTCTTAATATGACTTTATTAAGAATAGAACTGAAATGTCTAACAATTTAGATAAATTTAATTAAGCGAGAATCTATAATGAACAAACACACAATGATAGTTAAACCGAATCGCGTAACTTAGACCACTCTTTCTCTAAATAATTATTTAATCCCCCTACACTCTCACTTCTAATAATAGTACAATCTTAATATCAAATAATCAGTCCTACCTTAATCCAAACTTAGATTCAATCTTTGTGTGCGTGCAATGGTATGCACCTTGTATTTATGGCTTGTTTTCCAGGTAACTTCACGATTGGCTGTTAATTCCCACTATTCTTTTTCACACATACATTTCCCAAAAAATTGCCATCTCACTTACTGAAACTTCTGTTATTTTAAAAGCTATCTTATTTGCATTTCTTTTTCACATTTCGCTTCTTGGGTTTTGGTTGGAAAAGAGTTGCCATTAATCTTGGCCACCAAAGAACCCAGAGGTTATGTTAAAGAAAAGCCGCGTGAGCCCGTCACACAATCCTTCTGTAATAACTAGCTGTGCTGTGTTCTCTGCATTGAAATTAATTTAAGTGAATCCTGAATTAATTAAGTCGGTCTCTATATGTTCTAGTAAAACTTGTTACGTTAAATTTACCCTCCTTTTAAAGTTCTATGAAAACGTTGATTCTATGAAAAATTTGACATTTGCGCATATAGATTATCTCTTGCTTTCTTTTTAAAATCTCAGAAAATGATTTTCGTTTGAAGAAAATAAATTGTAAGCGAAGACCTTATATCCCTCTTTTTTACCTGTCTATGATAGGCATCCACCTTATGTAGTTACTAGATATAAATAAATAAATAAAAAATATTTTTCTTCTATAAGGAGAGTTAGAATGGGGGAAAAGGGGCACCCAATGTGTTGATTGTAACCAAGGCAACCGCACTAGTCACCGGATGCAGATATCACTTCCGACATCGTGCATGCAGGGCGGAGATATAGAGGGGGGTGGCCGTGCAAGAGATAGGGCGCCTTTTATCTCTGCGGCTGCTAGACCCCCTGCGAAAAAAAAGGGGGAGGGAGGGCTTCCTTTGTTGTTTGGCTGGCTTCTTTTATTGCGTTGTTTGTAACGGTGTATGTTAGGAAATCAGGGCGATAGAGATAGAAGAGTAGCGAAAAGTTATTTTTTTTCGAGCAGGGGCGTGTGGTGTGCATGCGCCCTCGCTCGATCCCTATCAGGTTAAGGGGAGGGGTTGATGAAGGGATGTTACTTTTTTATGAGTATATTGACATTTTATGAAACTCTAGTTTTCTTTCGTGAGGGAAATTTTAATGGGGTTTATTAAAACCAAATTCAGTAACTGATTTTAATCTCGGTAATGTTGAGTTGTATTTTTTTTTTTTTAATTTCTTTATGGGTTCCTTTTAAAATATGACTTTTTTTTGTTATTTACGGAAATGTGGAATGTTATTAAAACTGTCGAAAAATATTTTATGTGTTAATAAGAAATTTTACAGTTAAATATACGGCATGTTATAAAAAATTATGTTCTATGTTCAAAAATGTACAATATCGTAAAGTACGTTACGTTATTAAAAGGATTTCTATTTTATGTACGAAAATACATAATGTGCTTCTAATATACTGTACTCTATCGTAAAATATGCATGACATGGTGTTAAAACTATTGAAGGATATTAAATTTTAAATCCACTTAGCTTTAACCATTTTAACGTGAAGTACTAAGACAACAAGGTCTTATAGCTTGCTGAATCGATTTGCTAGTGGTACTTTCGAGTATAACCTATAAATTTCAAAAGACTTCGATATTAGATTATAGTGAAATTTTTAAAATTTTGAATAATTTCAAGAAGGTTTTTAACGTAGAATTTTTAAGATATTAGGTAATGAAGAAAAGATTAATAGTTTTGGTAAACGTTTTAAAAAAGTATTTGAATGAGCTATTTAGTCGTCTAAACTTATTTTTAAATTACTGCTATTCTAATCTTTTAGACATCTGATTTTTTTTAGTTTGTAGTAAAATAATGTGATTTTATATGTAACATAATATGTTTATAACTGATATGTATAGTGTAAAAATATAGTAAGATACTGACGTGGCTGGCTAATGGATCTTTATGATGTATGCAGGAAAAAGATTAGAATGTCAGTAATTTAAAAGAGTATTTAAACCGTAAAGCCCTTTTTTAAATGTTTATAAAAAGTACTTAGCTTTTCTTTATGATTTAATAACTAAAAAATTCTGCTTTAAACCTTTCAAACATTTTACTATGATCCATAGTGCCTTGTTATACTCCTAGACATATTACTTAGCTTTATAGATTTATAGCAATTTAGTATGTTTTTTATGGTATACATACATGCATATATATTCATGTTTCCTATAAATATTGCTTATATATAATTATTATATATATTATATTCCTATATATATTGCTTAGCTTTATAGATTTATAGTAATTTAGTATATTTTTTATGGTATACATACACACATGCATATATATTCATGTTTCCTAAAATATGTTTATTATGTGTTTTGAAGTATATATTCATTCAAAAATTTTTCTTATGTGCTACCCTGTTTTAATATTGGCGGAATCTTAATGAATATGCTTCTCTGCAAATTTAATTTTTTTAAAAAATTTTCCATATTTATGTTTATTTTTGGTTTTTCTGTTTTTGCTTTGTTATGTAGATTAACGTTTTTTTTTCTCATAGTATTTGGTTCTGGAAAGTATCTTATAGTGTTTCAAAAATTAGTTATTTAGCAATCTTAATAAACTAGAAAGCCTAGTGGCTGAGTGGTAATGTATCGCGCTTCCACATCTTAAGTTCGAGGTTCAAACCCCAGGCTGGGCAAGGTAGACTCATCTTTTCATCCCTTCAGTGGATCGATAGATGAGTAACAAGCTTGCTTGGGAACTGAACACTGGAGGTTTCGCGCCAGACTGACCACATGACCGGAACATCTGCTCATGCATCTCAGAGCCCAAGGTCACGTTTTCTGAGATGGGCACAGCAGGCCTTGGCCCTTATGGTCTGTTGTGCCACTGAGTTAAGTTAATAAACTAGAAGAGTAATTTTAAAAACATATTATGAGGAAAATTTTCTCTTCCTCCGAGACCACACACACACAGTGGCCTAGGCAAATATAGAAGAAGGCTGTTTGGGGCCTTAAAACTATGTTTAACCCTTAACCTTAGTTCCTAAGACTGGGATTTTGCTATTATACTACTGTGGCCATTTAACTTAGACATTCACTGTCTTCTTAGATTTCTATTTGTAATTTAAATTTAAATTATATTTCCGACAATTTAGTATATGATTAATGGTTATATTTACATAGTTAAAAGCATAAAGATATAAAAAGTATTCTATTTAAAATCTTTATTTCATTGATTATTTTTATTTATTTCCTCTTTTAGAATTTTTCTAATAGTGTGTGCTTATATGCGCTAATTTTTACTTCTATTATTTAAGTATTATTTTATATTTTCTTCTTCTATTACAAATTGTTCTCTTTTCTTTCTGACTCTTCTTTTAAAATCTGACGAAAACATTCGTTGTTGCAAAAAACAACGCATGACATACAAGTGTATAATGCTTAACAGAAACTGTTTAAACAGCTGCACGTACTGGTTTTGTCTTGTTTGGGGTCTTTAAGAATTGTTATCTCCAATTGAGAATCTCCAGAGGAATGCTTTCGAGAATAAAGCATTTATGTTTTTAGAACGGCTATAAAGCTCCAATGGATAAGTCACTATTTGAAAATTTTTAGGAAGTTAAAAACAAGTGATGTGACAAGGTGTTCTACTACTGTGACATTACACAAAAAATTATAAATGAAAATTAAATTTATTAATTTATAAATATTAATTTATAACAATTTTTTTTTTGAAGCACTTATTTAACTCTTAACTTCGCAATTTTTTAAATTTCTATGAAAAAAAAATAAAGCAGGTTTAAATTGAATTTCAGTTATTTTTTTGTTTGTTTGTTGCAGAAGTGCAACATTGCGCAGTAGTGCTGTAAATTACAAAACTTTTTTTTTATATGAGGATTTTATTATTCATCATAAAATGTTTAAATTTCTTACCTGGTAATTTATTTCGTCAATAAACAAGAGGAAGCATAAAATATAATGGATTCTTTTTATAGCCAAAACACAGTTCTTGAGGCATCAGAGATTTTTATAATTGTGATTTCTGGAAAAAATGTACTTCCATCTAGTGACAAAATTAGCATGTATTTCGTTGCAGTAATCTTTTTTTTTTCCTCAGATAAGTGATTTATAGGTAATTAAAAAAAATATTGAGTCTGTTAAATTAAAATAAATCATATGTTGCAGAAATGCAACAGTGCGAAGTTAAGGGTTAATACTCGGTGTCTATCAAAGGAAGCCAGTGAGACCTTCGCTCTAGCAATTATTATATTGCTTGTAAAATATTTTGTTCAAAATGCAGATAAAAAAAAGTAAAACTATATCTATATTTTATGTAACTCGAATAATAGACATACCAGGAGAAAGCTGAGATTTTTGAGTTGGTTTAATTTGCTGGAGCTTTGCACAATTATGTATATAGTATCTTTAAGGCTTAGTTAATTTATTAACATGAATATTTCTGCGTTACATATTTTAGATGAGTTTTTGCATTTATATAAAAATATGCTGCATATTTAAGTTTGTTTTATTTCTAAATAACTAAAACTTTTTACCATATTCTGTGTGACTAGTGAATGCTCTAACCCACTGGTCTTCAAACTGTGTTCCATGGAACTCTGGGGTTCCACAAGGCATTCCAATCAGTTCTACAACTCACTGTAAAAAATCGAAGAGAAAATTATGAATTATGTAGGCAAAATGAATTCACGTTCTATATGAAGATTGTATAATTACAAATATCTAAAAGCTCATCCCAGCCATTAAAACTGAAAATTCTATTTATGCATAATAACTCTATTTTGTAATACTTTTTATAAACTTTTATTGTACTATAATAAAAGAATATTGAAACTTTTTTTTTCCTTTTATATGTACTACTTACTGGATTGTTAATATTCTATTGTTTTGCTATCCCGGATCCCACGGAACAATTTTTTACTCGTTAGTACTATTAACATAACTGAATAGTTTCTAATGGAAAATGCACCTTTTTATTTGTGAGGAAAGAAAGCACCTATAATGTGAAGGAGAGGGAACAACTTATCGACATATCAACAGATTCGACGTTAAAATTTAAGCGGGAACAGCTTCAAAATTTTAGTTTGCAAATTCATGCAAAACACACAGGATTTTTCATACAGTTATAAAAAATTTAATGCCGTTCCAAAAAAAAGTATTTAAACGAAAAATATTTCTCAATTTGAGTGGCTAAAAAATAAAATATAAAAACAAATTAAACGCAGAATATTAAATGCGACTGCAGATAAATTACAAAAGACCTATATTTCGACACTATGTGAAAAAATGCAAGTACATATCCCAGTTACTAAATGTAATGCATGGTAGGTGACATTTAAATCACAAATTAATATAGTTGAGTAAATATATTAAAATTAAAATTATTTTTATTTATATCAAATGCAATACTTTTTGACTTTACACATAAAGTGTCCAAATCTTGTTGATGTACTTTAAATATTATTTTAAGATTTATTCTAAGTGTTTATGTATGGAATGGGGTTTCTCCAAAAAGACTTATAGCTGTAAAGGTTCCGTGAGTCGAAAAAGTTTGAAAGACCATTGCTCCATGAGTACGTAGGAAAATTTCGACCATGATTAAAAATTCATTTTGATTCATAAACAGTTGTTTTAATTTTTTATAGGTTTAAGAAATAACTTTTCACACACATGTAAATACCTTTTCTTTCCTTGTAGTGTTGTTATTCTGGGGGACTTATTACATAAAATACAGATCTAGGCAGTAGCGCACACAAGAATTTTTCAAGAAATGTCTACCATTCTTGTATCGTGCTCCTTTTGATTTCGTCGATTTTCGGGTGAGTGAGTGAGTGAATATTAACGTGTCGCATTGTTAAGCTACACGAGGGCTTTTCGTGACGGACCACGTAATTTTGAACCATGGTCAAGTGACGTGGATGACACCTGAGCTGGCACTCCCCTCTCTTAACCACCACACTACACCAACGGGAGGACGTTTCAGCTCTCGACAGATATTTAGCGTGCATCGTTGCCCTACACGGCGGGTCTTTAATGGTACTGGGCGTCGATTTTCGGGAACAAAAAACAGTAAAAACTAATTGTTGAATAAATAATTAGCATTAATTAATAAAATTAATCATTAATAACAAATATTTAATTAAATTTTACGAACTATATACTTAGAATTATAATCAATCGGGAAAAAAATCAAGGCTTTGGGGGGATCCGGACCCCTAGGACTCCCTCCCCCTTGTGTGCACCACTGAATTTAGGTAACAAAACTTCAACTTACATAGGTTAATTACAACTGTTTTCAAAAGAATATTCAAAAATCTTGGAAAAATTTATTATATTTTGAAGTAAATAGAGCGTTTTATGACAGACTTCACTCTGAATAATGAAGCAATTCATTCTGAAACCTTATCTTTGCTTTGAAGTGGAAGCGCTGTACCATTTATGCAGTTTATTGAGAAAGATTTTTATCTTTTCTTCGTGGATGTCGACCAAATGTCAACCGCATTTTTTATGGAAAGTTTTTGTTTTTGGCCTGTGATCTTCTGATTTGATAAGCGTGTTTAGAATTTTTCTCATTTCGGGAAAGAGCCCCGGAATTTCGAATTTCCCGTCCCTGGGCCGATGTTATCGAGTCATTGGGTCTTTCCCACGTCGCAGGACGACCCCTCATGGAACAGGTGCTCTGTCGTGAATAGCCTTTCATAGATCGTATGCCGACCTTCTGTGTAGAGGTGAAACAGGAGAAAAAATATCCACATGTTTCACTTAAACTGCAGCGATATCGGTAACAAAACAGTTTTGCTCGATTTGTGTATGCTTATGCGTCAATAAAAGTTATTCATGTTATAAAGTTAAAACGTGTATATTTTCGGTTTTAGGAAAGATAAGTAATAGCTACTGCTTTCAGTGATTAATTAAAAATGCAACACAAAAAAAAATTTTTTTTTTTTTTTTTGAATATTTGGAACATATTGTCTGATAGTTGTGGAACTAGCAAATAATTTTGCAAGAACTGTATACAGATAGAAATTGTAAATTCTATGATATCTTTTGAACAAAACAAAGTAAAAAAGTTTTGTATGTAGAATGCACCCATATAATTAGCTTCTTAGAAGTGTTACTTGCTTAATTGAAAACCAAGTATGTATTGTTTTGAGGTAATTTGGGAGTTTTTTCAGTATAAATCTGAATGAATATAAATTACAGATTTTTTTATTTTTTTTTTATTTCAAAAGTAAGAGGGACGATTTTGTTTTTTAAAAAAAATAAAATTCGTATGTTTCTATGTAGACATGTTTCTTAAGTCAGTATATGAATTTTAGCCAATACTAGCTGTATCATGAAAAATTACAATTCAATACGGATGAAATTTTAAAAAATCGATTTTTATTGTAAAGATAAATCATGGTTGAATGAATTGGGACATCAAATGAAAATTCTTTACATTATTTTAAAAAATTATTAGATCGGTACTTTACAGGGATGTAGGTAACGCCGTGTCAATGATACGGAACCCCTAAGATATAAGGGGACCAAAATGCGTAATATTTTGACATTCTCACATCAGATTATTAATGCGATCATTTTTATTTATTTTCCAAAAAAAAAAAAAAAAAAAAAAAGGTCCCTGAGGAATTTTGATAGAGGGCCCAGTCAGGACGAGCTACGCCAGTGTTACCAGGTCTTCGAACCGTAATTTTTTTTGTTCCGGTTCAACTAAAAAAAATACATCGGTTTAGTCCCGGTTTTCGTTCGGACAAAAATAACGGTGAATTCCGAATGAATAATTTTATTTTATGTATATTCTTATCTTAAGCCATCTATAGTTCATTCAATTGAATTAAATCTACCTTCTACAAGTAGATTTGAGCAAAACTGAAACAGAAAAGAACTATTGAACATCAAAACAGGAAATCAAGAAGCAATGTCTATGTGATGATAATTATATGGTTGATGTTGAATTAGAAAATATGGATTAGTTGGCGCAGTAACATAATGACTAAAGAATATATCGAACCGAAATAAACCGATATTTTTTTTCGGTTCAGTTCAGGTTTTCGTTCCAACCAAAATAAAGGATGTTTTTTTTTTTAGTTTTGGGTTCAGAGCACTGAGTGGTACTTTAAAAACTTTGTGCTAGCTTATGCTTCAACAGCTACTTTGCCTCGGATGTGATTGCCGAGTGGTCATATTCGCAAACTTATAGCATGCATTATTTTTGTCCAACTCTGGGTTCGATAACTCAGGTGCCGGAAAACTACTTTGCATAGAGGCTGACTCACATTAAATCAATCGAGGTTCGGGGTCCTATCATTGGAAATGTGTGGAAATCTGGAGAACGTGGTACCTACTCGGATGTCACTTGACCATGTTTAAAATTGCGAAGCTCGTCACCAACAGCTATCGTGTTGCTTCAAAATGCGAATCTAATAAACAATGAATCAATCGTTTTTCCTATCGGAGTTTTGTTATTTTTGCTTTATTACTTATTTATTTATTCCTTAAAGGAAAAAGATTCTGTGAAGTGTGATGTCAATGTTTAAAACCACGTATGAATTTCCGAATTAAATTGATTTCGTTGTCCCCGTATGTATAATATTTCAGAAATCTTTGTTTTATGTTGTTTGTATACTGCTGTACAAATCATATAAGGATAAAAAATTCGTTAAAATATTTATTACAACGGGTTTTTTTTTTAATTCAAGACATCGCTCCCGTACTGTTATTATACTTGTGACAAACACGCGTACTTAGTATCTAAATATCTGTTATTTTATTAAATAGATCAAGTTGTTGAAAGTACTAATTTAACTCCGTGCATACTCTAAAATTACTCCCGAAGGAAGTGATTTAATTACATGTTTTTCTACTTCGGGAAAACTATATGGTAATTTACGAGAATAAGTTTCTCATAAAAGAAGATAAAAACTTATAGAAGTTAAAACACCATAATTACTGTCACATAGTTAAATGAATGGCACCTTCTGGAAGATCGATATTTGTTCCAAGAACATTAACATGGACCTCTGCAACTGCTATAAACAGATGTACTTTTATAGAAAAAAATAAGATGAGAGACATAAAAAGCTCTATGTAGATGCTAGAAGATAACCTAAATAAATATTATTGGATTCTATTTACTATCATGGGTTTTGGGGGTAAAAATAATCTTGATTTCTCTTGGTGAACTCTCTCTTTCAGAACTCGGTGATGCTCGAATTGTTACGCTAACTTCTGAATACTGTTGATGGATGATGATTAATTGAGGGAGAATCGTCCACCCGAAATGATAAAGAATCGAGGAAGTTCCCTAAATGACCTCTAAATAACTGAGCATAAGACCCAATCTTGAACCTGATTGCGCTGTGTTGCCAATTTTTCAAGACAGTTCAAAAGCTTTAATCTTTTATATTTAATTTCAGATAGCTTTATCTTTTTATTTTCTGAAAGATTTTTTTTAAAAGGCTGTCTTCGATTAATGTTGAAGAATAGGACCCGAATTTGGAAAAAAATTTTCAGATATAAAAGAAATGGAAAAATTTATATGATATTTTGGTTTCACTATCCATTTGAGAGCAGCATTTTTTTTTATCTTTCTCATTTCTAACTGCGTTGATTCATTTTTTAAGGTATAAAATGTGTTTCACGTTTTTTCTCCTATATCGTAATGTTAAATGGACCCTCACGTATTAAACCGAGGAAGAATTTATTCATGGAATATTTTGAATTTTTCAAAAACACTATATTTTTAACAGAGGTATGAGTTCATTTCCATGGAAATTGAGGCATTTTTCTGTCTGAAAATGTGCTTCGCGTTTAGTTTAAGATCTCGTACTTTTACCGAAGACAGCCGTAAGTGGCTTTATCAGCTTGACTCGATTCATAGGTATTGGCTTAAAATCTCTTTTTTACTTCGAAAACATTCAAATACTAGATTTTGCAGATTAAGTGGAATGGTTATCTTGGTTAACGTCTTGTGCTGTATTCTGTGTATGTATATATGCAGTGGCGCACACAAGGGG
>BMAV01013332.1:211471-233407 GCA_019973955.1 Trichonephila inaurata madagascariensis
CAGTGACCATATCCACTGCGTCTTGTTTTACTTCCTCGCTCTATCCCGTTCTAATACTTGCCTGGCATTGTTTCATTCCCTTTTTTTTTTCCTCGTCCAAAACGTGCAATGTTCCCCCCTTTCTTTCTTTTTTAAACATTCTATATTCTGCTGTCTTGTCTTACTCATCTCATCTGCCAAAAGGGAGGGGCAACATAGTCGTGAAATCTTTGTTTGGGTTCTTTTTTTTCTCTCTCTCTCTCGTGAAGTTGAATGAAATCCGTTTCGTAACACGGCGGCGATTTCGTGTTCCCTACCCCCCACCCTTCTTCCTGTAATGTGATTCGGCGTGGCGAAACGGTTTTTTCCCCTCCCTCCTACTCATAGCGTGCAGTGGTCTGGCCACGAATTGGTGGATGAGTGGATGAATGCAGTGTTCGGTAAACTATTGGGCATGCGCAGATGAAAATTCTTCAAACTTTCTTTTAACGTTTAGCTAGCCATATTGGTGGTACTGTAGTTAAGATAGTACGTGCAAATTGGCAAAAACATTTCAGGATCTGTGGTTGAAAATGTTCCAAAGAGCAGCTCTAGCATCTCATTCTTCTAACCAAAACCAAACTTCACGAAGAGAATCAATGGAGTTATTTCTGAGAAGTATATTATTCTATCATCTTCAATTACGTCAATTTAGAAGGATTGCTGGACTTAAAAAGTTACTCATCAAAGTTGATTTGTTATACTTGATTCTAGCTTGGTGTTGAACTCATCTGCCGAGAGAGTTATTTTCTCCGAGTCTTTCTTCTTTTTCTCAGTTTCCTTGTGCATGACTTTTGTCATCGAGTAAATTGAATATTGGGAAGACTTTTTTCTGTAGGATAAAGGATTTGATTTGATTTTCATTAACGTCTCACTCTTGACCAACGATGGTGGACCTCGTTTTTTAGAACAATGGTCAAATTATAAGAGGATACCCAAGCAGGCGCCCGTCTCCAAATTACCATTCCATGCCAATTGATTGATTGATTGATTAATTATTAACGTCGCACTGTTTAGCTACACGAGGGCTTTTTGGCGACGGACCACGTAATTTTGAACCATGGTCAAGTGACGTGAACGACACCTGAGCTGGCACCCCCCTCTCCTAACTACCACACCACACCAACGGGAGGACGTTTCAGCTCTCGACAGATTTAACGTGCATCGCTGCCCTACACGGCGGGTCTTTAGTGGTACTCGGCTCGAACTCGTGACAAGGCAAGCCACGGTCCGATACCTATACCACTCGGCTACCGCGGCCACAACCATTCCATGCCAAAGGGATGGCTTTAAGCCTCGGCGAATTTAACTTGCATCAGTCTCTAAACGGCGTGTCTTCAGTAGCATTAGGTTTCGAACCCGTGACTTTACAGCGGCGGCCACGATTTCATGACCAAGACCACTCTGGGATCACGGCTATAGGGATAAAGGAATGGAGCTCAATCTTACCAATGACTTGTCAGAGATTGCATTGCATTCTAGTTTATGGTTCTTGAGCTTAGCCAACGTTCTCATTATGGATAGTAAAATGCTTAGTGTTTTATTCACTAGCGTAGCCATCCCTGGGTGTGCCCTGTACCAAAATACCTTGGGTATCCATAACGTTTTATGATTTTTTTGCTCAAACATGTTGGGGTCCCGTATCATTGACACGGTTAATACAGCGGTACCTGCGCCTCTGGTTTTATTATACACTCATGGAAAATAAAATCAGCGCACCAAGAAATAATTGCTGGATCGTAACGAAACTTGACATGAAGGTACATGTAGGAGAGATATATTATACAAATGATTAGAAATGCTGCGTGATTGAGCATTACGTATAGCCGGTAGAGGGTGTTTAACGTCGTTCTCCGTGGAGTATAAAACATGTAACCAAATCTTGTTTGAGTTTGCTTAATCGTTTACAAAGAAAGAGCTGAGGTAGACATGCCATTACTAAATTTTCGAAGACAATATGAGCAGCTGTCGCAGTTTGAGAGGGGGAGAATCATCGGCATGATGGGAGCTGGGTGGTCAGCTAGGCGAGTAGCTCGTCAATTAGGCCGCACCGATTGTGTTGTGAGGAATTGTTGTTACCAGTGAATCCGAGAAATGTCATTTACACGACCAGGCTCAGGACGCCCTCGACAGACCAGTCGTCGAGAAGACCACCACATCGTAAGAAATGCACGTGTACAGCCTACTTTTTCATCGGCCGCCATCCAGGCACAAATAGCACCTTAACTAGGCATTCACCTTCACACACCTTCACGGTGCCCAATACGTGAGCTGCCCTTAACGCCCACCCATCGACGCCTCCTTTTAGAGTGGTGCTGCGCACGAGGAAACTAGACTGCAGCGGAATGGACCCAGGTCGTCTTTAGCGACGAATCCAGATTCAATCTCATCAGTGATGACAATCGTGTGTGGAGATCCCGTGGTGAATGCCTCAATCCTGCCTTTGCTTTACAGCGACACATCGCTTCCACAGCTGGTGTGATGGTATGAGGTTCCATTGCCTACAATACACGGTCACCCGTAGTATTGATCTGGGGGTACGTACCATGACATCCTGGTATGTCCATGACATCCTGAAACCACATGTGTTGACATTCATAAAACGGCTCCCAGGATCCATTTTTCAACAAGACTGCTGAGCCTCATATTGCAAGGGTGTCACAAGACTATCTCCGCACTGTTACTACTCTTCCTTGGCCTGATCGATCCCCAGATTTGTCCCCAATAGAGCATATCTGGGATCATTTGGGACGGCGAGTTGGGCACCCCACGAGTTTGAACGAACTAAAGACAAGGACACAGCAAATATGGAACGAAATGTCTCAAGACATCATACAGAACTTGTATACCTCAATGCCCGATCGTATCGCATCATGTATTCGCGCTAGAGGGGGTTCAACAAGGTATTAAATCCTCCGTTCTTTTGCCTTTTTCTCTGAAATAAATTATCCTTTTTCTTTGATTTTCTAATCATTTACTTATATCAAAGTAGTCATTACGTATGTAAAATTTCGTTTCATTTTGACAAATCCTTCTTATTGCGCTAATTTTTTTGTCCATGAGTGTATATCTGTAAAACGTGAACGATATGACAGTTAATATGTATAATATTTTTAATAAATATTTCTGTGAAACTGCGTGTTTATGTTAAGCAAGGACTACGTTGAAGCTATGTATATTATTGAAATGTGGTTTCCCCTTCATATATTAATAAATAAATTACCAATATAATTATTAATCGAGACATTAATATTGAAGACTTATCGTTAAGTATCTTTGAACTGAGACCCTTTAAGGGTATGTATTGCTTAGTAATTTTACGACTTCATATTTACTGGCAAGAGAACTGTGTTCATAAACTGTAACCTCAGAGGGCACGTCATGTTGTCGAGATATGAATTTCTCTCTCCATCATTAATATATGTCCTGTCTGGACAGAAACCGACATTGAAATCTCTATGCATCAGGGAAGGGGGATGTCTGCATTCGTAATGTGGCTTCGATATTCAGCTATCTGTAATTGTGACTAGTCTGGTGGAGGGAACAATAATGCGGTTGGGAGGTTTCATTAGGGGTTGATATTGGAGGTGAGTTTGTAGTAGATTTCTGTTTGAGAAGTTTGAAGGTTACCTTTTAATGGAAGCCGTCACAAATATATCTTATATTCGAATTTCTTTCTTATACATATACTGTGACATAGCCATCCTACGATAGCTATGACGTGTTGGATCCGCGTAAGCTAGAGGTGTGGGATTATCTAAAGGATGAGACATTTTATATTTCTTAATACAACTTTTATTAAGAATAACTTAAATTACTTATATCTAATGAAAAACTTTCTTTAAGTGAGAATAAGCCACAAATTAGACCGAATACTTAAGTCAAATCGCACCACTAGATTATTTATCCTAAGTATGGTTAATTATCTGCCTAATCTAGCTTTCTATACAAAATATTACCGTTTATAAAGTAACCCTCCTACCTTGGTTGAAGACTCATCTATTCTGCTACTTGTAGATAGGTGTACTCAGGTACTATTACTCTTCCTTATAAATTTTATTATCGAAGGTGGGCGTTTCCTTCTTCCTTGTGAGTAGGCCGTCTAACACTTGTTCCGAACTGTTCCGCACTAAGCTTTCTCTAAGATTGCCATCTTCTCTCACTAAACCTTCTATCCTTTTAAAGTATATCTTATTTGCATTTTTGCTTTGTTTTTCTTCTTGGTATTGGGTTGGAAAAGTTTTGCCATTAATCGTGGCCGTCAAAGAACGTAGGAGTTATGTTAGAAGAAGAACGCGAGAGATGTCACAATACATATTGATTAATTAATCCATAAGCATTAACCCTTTACCTACCGCATTATGATTTACTGCAGTTTTTTTTTTCATGCAATATTTTTTTTTTTTGAATCACTACATTGAAAATTAAGGGATATACATAAACAAAATACTCAACTGTAGGGAATTTAATTAGTTAGAGCTAATTAATTAATTAAATATATTCCACTGTAAAATTAATTATACACACTGTTCACTTAAAATAAATAGCCAAATCGTTTTCCAAGGTCTTCATTAACATAAAAAAAAAGATAATAAGATTCTTAAATTTTGGAATTAACTATTTTTTCGGGACAAAAATGACAATCTTCGCAATGCGCTGAAAACGCCGTCAGCTGAAAACGCAATATCTGCTATAAAACTATTCGCTTTCCCAGCTAAAATACTCATCATAGAGCCCGTGCTGCCATATATTTTGGAAGAGTGGATTTCAAAGAATATTTCTGCTAAGTATCGTCAGAGTATTCGTAAAAATGGTTATTCTATGTAATTTTAAAGTGAGTGGTACTTATAAGTACCGTCGGTAGATAAAGGGTTAAAGTTGTCTTTACCTGATGATGGGAGCCAAGTTTGGAATGTTTTTACTCGTAGAAAAATATTCGATTGTTATTGTAAGCATATTGTGATGCTCATTTATCGTATCACGCTCTCAAATTTTAGGAAAAATTTAATAATTATTCTACTTTTTACAGCCCCTCTCCTTATTATATGAAGTTTAATATCTGTTTAACAAGATAAGTGAATTCTTACTGAGCGTCGCACTATAAAACAGTGCGAAGTCTATTGGTGAAGAACCTCGTAATTTTGAATCTTGATCACGTAATGAGGACAACACGAGTTGGCACTCCCTCTTCAAACTACCATGCCACGCCAATGGGAGGACTTACAGCCACAACAGATTTAATGTACATTACACCTTCTACATGGCGGGGCGTTGTGGTCATGGTTATGAGCTCGTGGCCGGCATGTTATGCGCTAGCCGACAACCATGGCACCTAGGCACCGCCATCGCCTGTTAAAGTATGGTAGATGAAAAAAGAATAATTTTTACGCTGAGATAAATTAGTCGATTCACGCATAAATAAACATACTTTATTTTTAAAAAATACTCGCCTTAATATAGTAATGTAAGAATATGTTTTTTTTTTTTTTTTGTAGGATCTTTAATAAGAATATTTTATGTGCGGTATTTTATAAGATATCAAAAATTAGATTTTTTTTTTCTGATAAATTTTTTAAGTTACAACGAAGACAGCAATAATTTAAATTTATTTTCCTATTTATATTTCGTTGCATTCCGATTCTTATTGTAAAAAATATTTGATGTATTTCGAGTAATGTTCTTTCTTACAAAATTCCCTAAAATTATTTTCATGTATTAAAAAAGATTGTCTATATTTGTTAGAAATATAGTAGGACCTTGAAAATATAGATGTTTTACTTCATGGCATAAATTAGTACTAGTATTTACGTTTGAGCAATCGTTTAATGATTATCACTTGCGTGGGAGTTTTCATGGTTATTTCCCCATGCCATTTTTCTACAATGGTTATTTCCCTTTTAATAGCCTTTCAGAATTATTCCCTTATTATCTATCCTACTGTTTCAAGGATTATTTGTAACAGTTATTTTACTCTAATTATTTGTATTAATCGAGAAATAGCTTAATATTGTCAAATTCGTTATGAATACCTATGCAGTGTCGTAAACTACATTATGTATTATAGTTCAGAACATGCCATTTTTTCCCTTCTTGAATTCATTTTTTTTAATTACTTCTCAAAAGTTTTTTTTTATAAGACAGTGGGAATGTTTACTGGTGAAACATTCTTTTGGAAAAAATTTTGTTTAAAATTCGAGTCCAAATTGTTTCCGTCGTGACGTACTTTATTTATTATCTAGTGGAGATTCAATAAAGTATTGCACAAAGAATTATGTTGAGGAATATTACCATTTCTCGTATCTTATCTGTATGGAGAATATGTTAGATGACATTTTAATCTTCTGTGCTTTGCTTTAAATTGTTTGTTCAATCTGTTTGCTTCTGGTTGAATATCTACGCCTAATTCGTAAGTCCGTTTAACATATCTAATATTTGTTGAACTTTATTTGATTGGGTTGAATAGCAAAATCAAATACAGAAAATTTGCACCTCAACTTTCTTTATCTATGTTATTCTACCGTGATAACTTGTTGCCATGGTAGCAAAGTGGTTATGATCATGAACTCATGGCTGGCGTGTCATGAGTTTGAGTCCTATTGACACTGAAGACTCGCCGTGTTGAGAAGGACTGATGCATCTCCCATTGGCATAGTGTGGTAACTTGGGGAGGGAGGTGCCGGCTCAGGTGTTGTCCTTGTCGCTTGACCGAGATTTGAAGTTACGAAATCTATTGCCAATAGCTCTCGTGTTGTTTTATAGTGCGACGTTAGTGAACACTTACTACCGTGAGAGGTTTAACAGGTGCCAGCTCCTGACACACGTGGCCTTTGTTTGAGATCGCTGCAGCTAACCATTGGTTAATTTAATTGCCAGGTCACATTCATTCTATAATAATCCTCTAAACTACTCTAATTACGTGTCCATTGTCTGTCAATCACAATGCATTGTTATAGAATAGATGTTCTTAATTTTTCTTGTTTCCCCACATCTCAGATGGACTTTTCTTTCTCATGCGTGATGTGACGTCGGCTCATTAGTAGAACACTCCCCGACAATAGTTGTCAAGTTTGATTACGGGATGACCGAGAAGTCCAAATGGGACATTGTATATTCCAAAAAAGACCGAGTATTCTTCTCTCAGGCATGGGAATAACAGATGTGAACCAATTCTGAAAACGGCTGTAATGTCGCCACACCTTATCATTCTCCGATACTCAGACGATTTTAGTGTCAGCGATCCATAGCTTTTGTGAACAATATCATTTGTGGGGTCGCTTCGCACATGTGGATTACAATCTATTTGAATGAAAAAGAGCTTAGGTTACCAGCGGGCGTCAGTTGTACCATTTTTATCAACTTTATCGCTTGCGCCGACGAAACGGAGAAATGATTTCGAATAAGAATATCAAAAGTATATACAATTAGTTACGTTGTTATGTAATCTACGACGAAAAGAAATGCAGGACGAAAAGAATGGCATTTTTTCTCACGCAAACCCTTGAATCCTTATTAAAAATTCTTCTTATTGAGCATAATTAAAATTATTATATAATATACGCGTCATTTTTGCCGCACTGTTCAAATATTTACACGACTTTTTTCACACTCGCATTTCCTCACTCTATATTGTTAGAATACGTGTTTGTTTCTTAATCTGCGCTGTACAGTGCTCCAGTAAATGCTCTTCTCGAACGCCATTATCTCCCACAGTGTTTACACACACAGTGCCGCTACGAATGTCTTAGCGGTTATATTTTTTTTATCTCCTCTCTCTCGAACTTTGATTCCACACGTGAATCGTTTGCTGATGCCTTATCGGGGATAATTACTTCTCGTTTGGAGGGAGGAAAGAAAGCTCAAGAAAAACGATTTCTGGCAGACCTGTTGAGTGGGTTGAAGGAATGCGCGTGCGATAACGAACTTCCCCACCCTTCCTTTTCCTTCTTTCGAAGAAAGGTGATGACGATGAAGGTGCTTGTGGGGGAGAGGGGGAAGGTGATTGCAAACGATAATGCGTTTTTGAAATGGAAATGAAACACGTTTCTAGTTTTGAGATTATCGAAAAGAAAAATGATTTTTTTTTTTTAATTTTTTTTTTTTTTTTTTTTGTTGCTGTTGTGGCTCCTTTCGTATCTGAGAATGTTTCACGGTGCTTCCTTAAGCTGTTTTTCGAGGAAGGGTTTCTTACTTGCGAACGGTTACTGGGAATAAAATTTTTATTTTCTTTCATTTTTGATTTTTTAGAAAAAAACATTCTATTCGATATGCTCCATCTGTTTTGAATATTCCAGGAGTATTGTTTCACGAGTTTTTTTAAATTTATTTTGCATAATTAAATAGTTTCTTTCTCCTATGATTAAAATTAGTGTCATGGAATTACAGGTATTGGAATTCATTTGTTTGTTAGTAAATTTTAGAATTACGTCTTAATTTTTGTTGTTGTTAAGTTTAAATTCAATATTAAGTCTTGTTGAATGTACAATTTATAATACAAGACACTGAAAATACTTAATGTCTTGTTTCGCAGCGTTTGGCTTGAAATTCGCCATAAGAATGTTCCCATTTATTGTTCACTTAATAAAATCCAAAAATAATTTCAATGCATTGGGAACTATGATGAATTGAGCTATACATATGCTTAATTTTTTTAAAAAAATAATATGGTAAAACTAAATATCCCACACGTATTTAAAATGTTTTTCCACATTGAATTCTGTTTATTAGAGGGAAAAGAAACCGCAGTAGTCTAGTAGTCATGGTCATGAACTCGTGGACGGCTTGTCATGAGTTCTAGTCCTGGAACCACTGAAGACCCACCATGTAGAGGGGCTTATACTCGTTAAATCCATTGTGGCTGAAAGTACTCCTATTGACGTGGTGTGTTAGTTTGGAGGTGGGGGTTACAAGCAGAGATGTCATCCTTGTTAATTGACCACGCTTAATAAGTACGAGGTGTGTCTCCAATAGCTCTCGTGTTGCTTATAGTGTGACGTTGTTTGGTGGCCGCGGTAGCCTAGTGGTCAAAGGAAACGAACTCGTGGCCGGTGTCTCATGAGTTCGAGCCCAGTACTGCTGAAGACCCGACGTATTTGGGGGTAATGCATGTCAAATCAATAAAGCATGTCAATGTACCAGCTCACAGAGGTGTCGTCCTCATCACTTGACCATAGTTGAAAATTACGAGGTCCGTCCCCAAAAGCCCTAGAGTAGCTAAATAGTGCGACGTTAATATTCACTCACATGACATTATTAGACTCTCATTTTGGAGGGCGAAATCAGTGGCATAACGTACATCCCCCTATTCCAGGGAAGGGCAGAATTCACGGGGGCCTAAAGCCTGACTGAAGCCAAGTATATATTTAACCAATTGGGGCCCAAAACTTTACTTTGATGGTGAGCTCTAATATTCTCCGTTACACCACCGGGGATAACCTTATTCTCTGTGAAATTACGATATTAAATATTTTTTTTTATATATATACCAGAAATTTGTGTATTTTTCATTCCTAATTTAAAAAAAAAATAAAATAAAAAATAAGGATAAAGGCAAGTTGAAAGAAAAAAGCGCATAAAGAATTTTAACATATTGAAGACACATGAATATAACTACATGAACTGTCCAAACTTTCACTCAACTGTTTTATGATATATATAAAACTAAAAAACTAACTAAAATTCATTTATCTTTACGTATATCTCATTCCACCAAGTGGATCAAATATCTGCATGAATAATGTTCATCCCTTTGAATATATTATGTGTGTGATTGAATTCTATCTGATGTTCGTGACGAGAATTGTGCTTTTATTATATCATGACTAATGGTTCTTTTTTTTTTTTTGTCTTTGCAGGTAAGTGCAGTGCCATTGCTTCGACTGCATTCGTAAGTTTCTACATCTCTTTTGCTTTGTGTGTTTGTTCGGTGTCGCATGCGAAGCACGTCGGCGTCATGTGACCACCCCCCACCTCTTTTGCATTCAAAAATACGTAATACAATACATTTCCCTGCTACCTTTCTATTTGTCTGTAATTGTGTTTGGGGATATTGATTTGTGTGTTTGTCGAATATCTCCCGTATTTGATTGTGTAGTTGAGATTGGGAAGTAAAGAAAAAGAATTCATATCGTAAATAAGAAATCCTTGGAATTAATGTCTTGATATATAAATTATTGAAGGGCTCTAGGTAAAAGAACGTGAACTAGGTTTTTTAAAGTTGTTTTGAACTAATGTTGCAGAACATGATCTCTGTACGATGAAATACGTCTCAAATGTTGATTTGGTTATAATATATATATGAATACAGAGGTAGAGAGCATGACTATTTTTTTTTTTTTTTTCAGATCGAAAAAACGTCCGAATACGACAAACTACGTTATAAGGACAATTTTATTGTGTAATACATATATCTTTTTTATACAGTGTCTTTAAATTTTAAAAATATTTTTAAGTGGAAGATTTTATTTAAATTTATAAAATTATAGAAATTTCTTTAGTATTAAGGTATAATAGACAAAAATATGAAACATGTTTTATTTGTAAAAATATGAAATACCTATAAGTTGAGGACTTTTGTTTAAAAAAAAAAAAGGCAGTCTTCTTTATAAATCAGCGAAGTTTAAATTTGATTTTGGAGCATTGTTCTAAAAGAAAAAAAAATAATAATTCCGAATTTGACTCCCCCCTCCCCCTCACACACACATTTTGTAAAAAAAACCATAGTATGATTGAAAAACTCAGTCGTCATTATAATATCGGGTACATTATATTAACAGAGCTTAAACCACTGGCGTAGCTAGTCCTTAAAGGGCCCTGTACCAAAATTCCTTGGGGGCTCTTTATTAGCACCTTAACATTTTACGATTTCTTGTTTCTGCATTTTGGGCCCCTGAAGCTTGGGGGCCCCGCGGTGCCTGTTTATCCATTGGGCACTTGGGGCGGGTGCCCAGGGGCCCGGATAAGGTGGACTTGACCAGATTTTCTGGTTATAAATTTCGATTCTCCAGTTCTTGTAGATCTTCAGAGCCCAGAATGAGCTTAAATCGGCACTGGGGCCCCGTATCACTGATACGGTGGTAGCTACGCCCTCTGTCTTAAACGAAAGAAAAAAAATTATCCAAATGTTCCATTTGTTTTCAATATATGTTTGTAAAACTGGAATTTTTTTAATATATGTTTGTAAAACTGGAATTTTTTCAATATATGTTTGTAAAACTGGAATATGATGTAGATATACTTTTTTATTACTGATATTATACCTATTGAGTGATATTACCTTAATGTTACAAGCTTAGGAGCTATTCTTTAACTTTGGGTGAATGTACCTGACTACATAGTTTTTAATTAGTATCTGTTGGTTTTGGTTTTTGATTAACTTCGCATCTGACGCAAAATGAGAGGGCTAAAAGAGACAGACCTCGTGTCAGTCAAATCCCGCGGAGGATCACCTGAGATGGCACCCCTCTCAAAATTTCAAAACCTCGCCTTCGTTAGGACTACGAACCTCGGCAGATTGAGCTTGCAACAGTTTCTGTACATGTCGGGTGAGGGGATATTCAGGAGCCACCAGGACTTGAATCGAAAACGCCGGCCATAACAAAGCGACCGTGACCACTGGGATTCTGCGGCCTTGATTATTATCGGAGCCCAGATTCTGATGACAATACATACTTTCACTAGAGAAAAAAGTAACACCCGAAGGGGATTTGAATTTTAAAAAAAGTAAAACTTAATAAGCTTTGGGGAAGGTGTTTTGTTATGTAAAATATAGCGCGTTATTTTCAACAATAAATGGTCCTATTCCAGGGGTGGCGAACCTTTTTGGATCAACGTGCCATATTTTTTCTTAAAAAGTGTTTAATGGGGTATAGACGTGCCATCAAATAATTTTGACTTGTGATTTTTGGGAAAATAATAAAATTAAATACTAACTATTCAAAACTCTTTATTTACTATTAAAAAATGCATTTTGCACTCTATAGCAGCAAATGTTTTGGATATACTTGTAATTCAAATTAAAGTAACATTAGTGTGACTTCCGTTGTTGCCGATCAGATGACAAATAACTTGCATTAGGATTGTAAAATGTTACTTTTAGCAGAACATATGCTGAATTAGAGTCATCTGTGCCAAATGGTTTTCTAAGTGAGTCAAATGTTATTCAACTCTGAAAATAATGATTCTCTGGCATAGGTAGATGAAAATATGGTTATAAAAAAGCATGAGCCAGCTTCTTCAAACAGTTAAATGTATCTGGAATCGAATTCCATGTTTCCAAAATTTCGTTACTGACATTTTTACTCATATTGCTTGTTAATTTTCTGTTTCAATCAATTCCAAAATTTTTCTTGTTTTAATAAATATTTGAATCCATTTTGAACTAGACTGGAAATCAATTTCTTCCAATCGAATTGGGACAAGTTCAGTTTATCAAATGAAGTCACATCAGGGTATATAATAATTATGGAAATAAGTGCTTGAATAACTTTTTCTTTGTCTGATTTTTTCAAGTTCGGGAAGTACTAGTAGTTTCTTGTAATAATATCGTTTCTAAAAATATGCAATTTAGCGTCAAAAGCATTGAAATCCCTCTTGAAGATAATATTTTTTATTTGTCTTGAGGCTTTACATTCAATTCTCTGTAATGTTGGCATTTGTCTCGGTAAAAACGCGACTGATCACTCGCGTTTATTCGTAATACTTCATAGTGAACTTTGTTATTTTGAACTAAAATGCTAACCGTTTTGATAGTAGATTTGCCCAAGTAATTGTGTCGCGTGCCATCAATGGCACGCGTGCCATTGGTTCGCCATCTTTGTCCTATTCCAATAAACCGCCAATGAAACATTTATTATATTTATGAAATGTAACATGGCCCCCATCACAAATCGACCCAATTCAGGAATAATCTCTCATACAGACTATCAAATTTATCTCTTTCTTTTTATTAATTAGACGTTGAGCGAATGATATCAATGACTGAGAACTTTATATTGTTGGTACCGTAAAATCCAGCATATTATATAACGCGCACCTATACTTTCAAACTTAACTTTTTAATTTTTCGTTAGATTCGCCGTATAACGCGCAACCCCTTTTTTACGAAGAAATCTGAAATATTAGTATGCATTAATCTTATGTTTTGAAGTCATTTATTCGAGGCATTATCACAGACTTTTGTGACAAAATAGTTTTCTGCTAGATCTACAACTCCTTTATTTCATAAGGCAAGTCATTTCTTTTTAAAAACATTTTTTCGATACATATAGAAGTGAAAATTTTTTTATGCACATTCCTTTTGTTATTTTTAATGCTATCGTTTTTATATTCCGGCGTTTAACACGCACCCTTAAGTTTCGACCTTAATTTATGTGTTAAAAGTGCGTGTTATACGCAGGATTTTACGGTAGATAGATTTGCTTCCAAAAAGTTCAAACTTGTTTTTTGAAAAATAATTAATATCATTTATGTATATAGTTTTCAATGAAATAAAATACAAATAATTTAAAAATTGATTTTTTTTTAAAAAATAAATTTTGTTATTTTTTACGCGTTAAAAAAAATCGTGTATCTGCTTTACCCAAAAGAGATACTTTGATTTGTTGTGTGTTTGTCGTTCTATACGTTCGTTAGAAAAAGTAGTAATTATTTTATATTCCACAATCATTTCTCCTTATTGCATAAAGTTAAAAATCCCATCTTTTCTCATTGCTATATATATTAGAAAATGATGTTTTAAAACTTAATAGCAAAATGTTTGTGCAAAAAATCATCTTTAAAAACGAAGGCACGGAAAGATCTCTAAACTGAACTATAACTATAGCAGCAATACGATTTACTGCTTGTTAAAGGTTTGTATAATTAATATTTACATTTATTCTAGTTTGTTTCATTGCTTTTGTATAAATTTACGAAATTGATAAATTCCATTCTTAATTTTATTTTCATCTATCTAATCTGTCTCATACATAGATTTAAAGCGCAACATTTTCACTAATTATGAGCTTTCTAGTAATTAATCCAATACACCTGGATTATTGAAGTTAAATTTAATTGCGGATCAATTTTCCATAATTACTGCACCAGAGTAATAACCTCTCTCTCACTTAGCGAACAGAAATTTTCAATTAAGGATATTCACTCATGAATTAATTATGCATTACTCTTACCGATCTCTCAATAAGGTTTCAGTTTCGTGACTGAAATATTCAAATGTTTGAATTTAATTTTTAGAAAACTCGCAAACTGTCGAAGGAGATTTATGCTTCGAGCAAACAGCTCTATAAAATCGCTAGCTTTCATCAACAAACGCCGTAATCCTTTTAGAAGGAAACATCTTTTCCTTGACATTTGATTTGTAGCAACATTCGCCGGTTTTGTGTACTTGGCAGCGTCCCAAAATTCCTTTTAGCCTAGGTGGATTTGCATTCCTTCAATAGATGGCGCCACATTCCGCATGCGTCATCTCCTCTCACGTCACGATGGGGGACGGCACAGTTCGCTACGTCAGAAGGCCGCCTGTTGCGCCGTCTTGCTGCAGTGCTTATCGCATCGTCTGACGAGACAGAACTCTGCCGAAATCGGCTGCTCCGTACTGAAGTTCCTTTTTGTTCGAACGCCTTCCATCGAAAAGAAATGCATCGTCATGGCCGCTGCTGCTGAAAAAAGAACGCGAACATGGCCTCCCTCGGCGTTGAACCGCGTTTACGTTGCCATAGCGACGGACCGGTGACACCGGAATGAAGATGGCCGCCTTGCCTGTTGGATTTTTCTTCTGAAGTGTAGTCATCGGCGACGGATCCGGATCGGCGCGTTTCATTCATCAATTTTTTCGGGTCTCGATTCGTTGTGCTTGAACTCGTTCACGTTCTTTTTTATCTCGGAAGAACCGACTCGGCTTGTGCTCTATTTCTTTCTATTACTTCGTTCGCTTACTCAACAACAAATCTGGATCTTATTAACGATTTTATTTGGATTTTACGTCAGCTGTCAAAAGGTGAGTTCGAACAAAATATTTTTATTTGACACCTGTTCGATGTGAAATAATACTGTTTTGATGTGACTAAATTCTTCCTCTGTTATAAGGGTGTTATATATTTTTGAAATGTCGTGAATATTTACTTAACTTCAGTAAAATTATTTGACTAGAAACGTCTTAGATATTATATACATTTAGATCAGATTAGTACTTCACAAAAAACATGAAAGGTCGTTGTACACTGCTTTGCTTAAGAAATCAGCTGTCAGCAACTTAAATAGTGCAGTTTATGAATTGGTTTTCCGTACTAATAAAGTAATCATGCCAGATTGTCAACAACAGCTATGGAATTTCGTCAACAGTAGTGCAAATCGAACAGGTGTTATCGTGTTATATAATACTTCTTTTGCAATTTATTGGCCTAATTTGAAATTAATGTTTTCCAGTTTTATATCTCGGAAGTTTTTTTAAAGCCTTTTTAAATTAACTATATGTTTCTTTTTCGTTATACAAAATGAAAACTTTGAAATAATGGATTTCTCTCTCTGTATTATTAAAATCGTACTTTGCACCTGTTGTTGACTTTTGGTATATTTCTTATAATTGTTAAATTTTAATATAAGAGGGAAAAAATCTTAAATTTCTTTAACACTTTGCCCAAATATGTAAGAAAAAGTGGTGGCTCTGTAGATATGTATCTATACAATTTAATATTTTCTCGGCATTTATAATAATGTTTCAAAAAAAGTTTTCATTTTGGATGTGACAATTATCAATTTTATTGTTTGCTTAAAAATAAATTTGATATAACTGATTAACATGTAGTGCCGTGGAAAAAATTATATTGAATTAACCAGTTAATATATAGTTTCAATTACTAGTTATGTCATTCTTGAGTAAAGAAATTAATGTCATATGTAATCGGACCACCATTTTATGAACCTCTGTTTTACAAATTTCTCCATTTCGTAAACTTTTTTCGAGGTTTATTGACTTTGTTAAATAGAGGCCCTAATGTTTTTTACGATTTTTGCTGTACAAATTTACCGATTTTTGTTACACAAGTTTACATCCAGTATCCATTTTACTTATAACAACAGCTTTCAGAATTCCTTCGCCAATAAATGTTTTGAAAATATCGCATGTTTTTGTGCAAACCTAAGAAACCTGCTTTTCCCCCCTCTCGCAAATTCGACTTGTCTTTGGGAAGATGGAACAAGTTCCGACATGGAAACACAATCGCGGTATGCGATAAAGCTGTAGATTATGAGTCACTTTTCCATCAACAGACTTAGAAACAAATAATAAAAATGAATCTGGCCACTTATTTTCTGAGGATTTCGTACTGCATTAATAGCGAACATCTGTTTCTAAAAAGTTGCGTAGTTGGTGGTAATTTTTGAACATTCTGCAAATGTATGACCAATATGTACCTCAGTCCTTTTTTCGTTTTAAATACAGTAAAAACTCATTTGTTAATTAATGTATTGGGAATTCTTATCCCTTGCACTGTGTAAAACGAACATTCTCTTTCACTTGCTTACGAACATATGTTAGAACTGAAAATATTTTGTTCCGGCGGATTCATCAAATCTCGTTCGTGCAAATTCCTTGTTTTATAATTATTTGACTTTTGTGTTATATTTATGGTATAGTATCAATAAAAGGATTTTTTTCCGAATGCAAGTTCTCGAATTTTGAAGTTGAAAGAAATTTAGTGCGATTCCATGAATAAAAGTTTTGTTATTCAAAGTATCAGAGTTAAATGGGATTTTGTGAGCGGATGTTAGTTCTTGAATTGAGAAGTTAAAAAGAAACTTAGTGTAATTCCATGAAATAAGTTTTTGCGAGATATATTTATTTTTTAAACCGTTTCAAAGGAAGTATCTTCTATATAACTTATTTCAAAACCTTAATAAATTGAAAACGCTTGTTTTTGTTAGTATTCGATAGATAAGTACGCTTTAAACGCAACTGTGAATGTTATCGAATATTTACTCGGAAATTACCGAGTCAAAATTCAAATAAACCTTGGTAATTCGTAATAAGTGGATCTTTACCCCCGGGAACGTAATTTTAAAGTTAATTACTTCTGCTATGAAGTACTTATAACTGTTTATACCATAATGGCGTACAGATATAATTATATTATTACAAGTAGTCTTTTTATCAAACAAAATCTGAAAACTCACGCAATTTGAAGATTCTTTAAAATAATTTCAATTATATATTTTGATGGGAAGTGTCGTATATCTTATTAAAGTTTTAAAAATATAATTTATATGGTGTGAGCTGGAAGAATATTAAATACCGATAAAAATATATGCTAGATGAAATTTGTAAACAAACCCGACGGACCATTTATTGTATTAGGCAATCGCTGATTTACATAACACGGTTACATTTTCCCGTTCGCTTTGGTTAAGTTATGCGTTAAGGAATTACTCACGAGTTTAAATATATGTCAGTTTCTAATGAAAACCAAGTCTAAATTCGGAAAAAAACCTCCGCTTCTGCCATGATTAATGACATCGAATCTAATTTAGGTTTCTGTGAATTAAATATTCATTCAGATGTATTTAGTTCGCCCTCATAAACTTGTGCGGCTTGTTTTTCTGAGGCTGTGAGTAATTTCTCCCCCTTGTGTATGTATGAATTGATTTAGTTTCTAGTTTTTGTTTTTTTATTTGAAGTATATTGTCTGTTGTTTTTCCTCTACAATTTGCTGTTATGGCAACAGTTAGCTATTTTATCATCGATGTTTTTGCCCTGTTGGCGAAATAGGAATGCTAAGCCACCTGTTACCATTGTGTGGCAGACTGTGTAGGTCAGAGGTTCCCAAACCTTTTGTCGCATGGATCCCTTGCCGTGTTTTTCGCTTTTGGGTAGACCCCTACTTACCTAATAATGAATTTTTGCAAATTTATCAACTTAAATGTCTTTTTGACAGCTATATTAGCTATACTAACTTTAAAACTTAAGGCACCTGTTAATTAACTAAATTAAAATTTAATTAATACATAGAATAACTGTTACACAAAGTAACTAAGCAACAAACTGCTTTTAATGGAAGGGATAGCCTGGCGCTTCATCCATTCTGATGTTTTCAAAATTGCTGTGTGTGTCTGATATCCGTTTCTAAATTTTACTTTAAGATCTTCTTAGTGCCTATTCCGATCAGTTCCTCTTGTAATATGGCATTTATTTTTTCTTCCAATTTGACATATAATTCACTGGCTCCTGTGGTATTACCATAGTCAAAGCATTCTCAAACCTAGTTTCAAAATCTGAATAAAGGGGATTTAAATGTTGAACATAGGTTAGAACGTCCTTTTCCTGGCAGATTGTGTGCGACAAATTGAGAAACTAGGAAAATTCGGGACGTCCAATATCATCTCCTTAGCTTAATTCTGTCAAGAAACGCTGAAATGATGGTCCTTGTAACTAACTGCAAATTAACTTCATTAAATTTAGTAAATAAATCTGTTAAATAGATAAATCTGGTTTCCACTTGATTAAATTTTCTTTTAAAATTAAAAGCATAATCTGGTTTAATGAGAGTCATTATCGCAGACCCCCATTTGCACCTCATGGACCCCTAAATTATGTTTTCGCCGACATGGACCCCTTGCAGGTTATCATAGACCCCTGGGGGTCTATATAGACCACTTTGGGAATCACTGGTGTAGGTGAATATTGGTGAAGAATAAGATTTAAAATTAAATTTTTATATCTTTTGATAAATATGTATCCGGTTCTCGGTATTTTTCAGCAGTATTTTAACATTGTTATGCAGAACATTTGAAAATGACGAGATAATGCGACTTAGTTTTTAACATGTACAGATTATTAGTATACAGTATTTAAAAATATTCATAATTATATAAAACTAACAAAAAGAATTTGGTCCCTTTAATTTGTTTATCTTTAGTTAATTTGTTTCAACTTTTCTGTTTTTAAGTTGTTTTAAAACGCATGAAATTAATATAACAAATTTATTTTTCATTTAAATATTATAATAAAACTTTAAATGAAGTTAAAGTTGGGAGAGGACTAAAATCGCGCTAATCGATTTTGTTAGTATTTTGTTAATATAAAATTTCAATAACTATCGAAGTTAATACATATTATGACCAATTGTTTCAAAAATTGAATGAAGTGTTACATGGATAATAGTTAAACATCTTCGTTTTTCTTTGTGATTTATACGTATCACTTTTCTATTATGGTAATTTTAAACTGTGCAAACGAAGTAATTTTTTTTTAACGGCTGTGAATTCAGTGTAAGGTATCAGAATTTATGTCCAGTGGAAAATAGTTAACATAAATATAGTAGTAATAGTTTTCTTTCGAAAAATATAAGTTTTACGGTGCGGATTAATCAGTAACTTAAGAAGCTGTTGTTTTTAGTTATTTATAAATTTATCTGCGAATCATTTTTAAAAATATATTGTAAATCGTTTGCCGTTACTTATTGATTCGTTACTGCTATGTAAAATAAAATTCGTGAAAAATGATTCCACAGTTTGAGTTATGACTCGGAGTTAGTAGTTATAATCTGATCTACATTTTATTGCATTGTTTGTATAGTAAAAAAAACGATGCCTTGTAAATAAAGTTGATGTTGTGAGAAATGTTAGTTTAGGTAATATTTGTGGAAATAGTTCCTGATGTATTGAGAACATTTAAATCTTTTCAGTTCTTCCAGCATTAAAATATATATATATGTATATATTTTGAAAACCTTTTGAGATGTTGAAAGATCTTCACAAAGAAATTCGTCGTACTTTAAGTACATTGTGACGCGCCTCAAATTTATGGGATGATTTTTAGTTAAGGATATTTTATTAAATTTAGTAAGTTACTTACGTATCATAAGACCCGTTTCAATATTAAGTCTATTTTCCTTTGTAAAAAGCTGTGTTTTGTATTCCGGTACTTACGATAATGTATTCGGAAATTAAATTGTAGCTTTCACGGTAAGCATTTATCTTAGGTTTTGTGAATTCTGCGAAATCCCTTGTGTATTGAATTCTTTTTGTGGAAAACATTTTTGTTTATGATTTTTTCCCCTATATTGATTAATTAATCTTGTATTTATTATCAGTAATGCTTGCATTTGGTGTTAATATAGCTAAATTTGACCATTTTAATTTGCATTTTTAAATATTAGATTTATTGCGTGGATTTTAGAACCATTCCAACAACATTTTTGTTAAATGTCAACAAAATACATTACTTACATTTTCTGAAGTTAAAAATAAATGAGTTCATTATTAAATTCGTCTGCTTGTTAAATGCGGTTTAATGCTATGCGAGGAATTACGACTAACAGGTGATGCGAGCTGCTGACGCGTGAAAATTAAGGGCATTTCAAGGTCATGTCATTCATTACATCTGAAAACCCACGAGAGCGTGCAGCAGCGTGAAGCTTAGTTTAATAGGTGAAAGGAGATAATGTTACTTTAATGTATCGTGTTTTAATTGAAAAAATAAAACACAAGAATTTGAACTATTTAACAGCTTTTAAAGTATTTGAAATATAGTTTTCGAACGAGTTTTTTTTAATAATTCATTTAAGCATATATATATATATATTAATTTCTCATTTTAATGTAAAAATTTTCAAGAGCTTTTAATATGTACTATGATATATTTTCAATTTTTTTTTTTTTTCCATCTTTAAAAGAAATAAATCACATCTCCAATCCTGTACACGAATAAATTCTTAACTTGTTTATATTATTTTGCTTATTTTGAAGAAATTAAAATGGCTGATTAAAAAGAATTTTCTCATTGGATGATCGCACTTTATATCGAATAATTTTTTGTGTATTTTTGATACATATTTTGATGCACATTAAAATCAAATCTTTGCGTGAACATGCTGTGGAAATTTAGAGAATACTATGCCAGCATACATGTCGTTTTTGGTTTGTTTGAAGGTGGTTTAAAATTGCGAAATCAGTCTCGAATAACCAACTTCTCATTGAGTATGACAGTATAATAAACGATGAAATACATTGTTTAATAGATTTTATGCTATAAAACTCCCAAAATCGAGTTACATTTTCAGTTGCATTTAAATCCCAAGTCTAAGAATTCTAAATTCCATTGATTTCACTCTCAAATTTTGTGTTATCTTACTGATAACTTATCTAATTATTTTTAAACTCATAAAACCACAAAGAATAATATATTCGAATACTGTTATTGAATGATTGATTATTTACGATAGCAGCGCCATCTATTTCCTTCCTGTTAAGTGAAAAATATGGTTGTCATATTTATGCAGAATGTGAGCACAATTTGTTGCGTTCTTTGGCCATTAAATTTCAAATGGCGAGTGTTTGAGTATAATTGGTAGAGCAATTTAAATGATGTATACACAAATGAATATAAAGAAGCGCACTTTTGGTGAGGTAATAAGGGATTATAACGAACAAATATATGCTTTCTGTAAATAATATAAGGTTAGATAACAATGTTTTCGTTATTTGAGGGTAAAAGCATTCTACCAATTTTAACCATGAGAAAAAAAATTATTTTTGCCAATTTTTAAATCACGTGACCTTTTTCTAAAGTTTTTTTTATTATAGCTCTTGCGTTGTAATCAAGTGCGATGTTAACAACCATTCTCAAAAGTTTTATTTTATTGGTGGCATTGATTATTAGAAATCTATCTAAAATATGCTTTAATTTTCAAAATTGCTTTGAATTTCTGAATTCAGGTTGAATAAGTTGGTTTTTTTAATGAACCCTTTTAAAAGAAAACTATCACCTTTTATAATATGTCCTATTATAGAGGTATTGTGTTATAAACACCATAAATGATGCGTATCACATAGTGCTTTAATTGTTGAGAATATTTTGCTGTTTTAACTCTTGTCCATCCTGTGTAAAAAAGAATAATTTTAAATAATACGCGAAGCAGGTTTTCCACT
>BMAV01013332.1:233507-261690 GCA_019973955.1 Trichonephila inaurata madagascariensis
TGGATGTTAAGTGGGGATCCGAAACGTAGTTTTTTTTCGTTCTGTTTCAACTAAAAAATATATTGGATCACAGTTACGGTTTTCGTTCCCCCAAAAATAACGTTTTTCGATTCAGTACCGAATGAATAATTTTATGTTGTGTATACTCTTATTTGCAAAAGTATCATTCTATAAAAATTGAGGAAATTTTATTCTTTTTTTTTTAATTCGTACTCTTTGGGAATTTATACAATTAACCAGCATATACGATTCAAGCGCTGGGCAGAGAACGGCAAGCATTGACATTGTTATCTATGATCGAAACTGCATTTGAAAACTAGATTCATGGTTCTGGTTTGTCTATCTAAACAGTATACAGACATCCGTAGGTTATCGCATGCCGAGATGCGAAAAGTATAACTCAGACAGATATTTTTTTTATTAAAAAAAAATTATCTACACTTCTAGTTCATTCAACTGCCAAATTTACCTTCTACAAGTAGCTTCATGCGAAACTGAAACAGAAAAGTACTGGCGAACATCAAAACAGGAAATCGAGAAAGCAACGCACGTGTAATGATAATTATATGGTTGACGTTTAATTAGAAAATATTGATAAGTTGGTTACAGTAACAAAATGATTGAAAATATGGAACCGGCATGAACCAATATTTTTTTCGATTCGGTTTCGGTTTTTGTTCCGACTAAAATAATGAGTTTTTTTTCTTCCAGTTTTCGGTTCAGTACCTGCTTGAAGCCCTACTTTTATGTATATTGTACAAAATATCAACACAGATTAATAATAGCATCTTTCACAGTAATAGGATCATAACCATATTTTAAGATGAGATTTTTTCACTTATTAAAACATAAACAGGATTTGATGTAAAATGTCTTATTAATACAATTTTTTATTTGCTAGTAAAATATTCGATAGCTTTGTGGTATTATAGAAAATGTTGGTTCAAATGCTTCCCCAACTTTCCGGATATTTATGTAATTCATTTATTTCAACAATTTGTAGTTTGTTACAAAGGGATTTCTAGTGTCCTGTGTGTGTGTATATATATATATATATATATATATATATTTAAGAATATAGTATCTTAAATAATAAGCCATATTGTTTCATTTCCATTTTTCTAAATTGTTCCCATGTTTATTTTGTTTTATTTGAATTTCGCCGTTAATTTATTTAATGTTTTTTATGCATATTTTTTTACGTTTCTTCGATACATTTACACATTTCTTAGGACTTTTTCATTACTGAAGTTTCTTAAGGATATTTGTGAAGTTCATTCTAGTTGGAGTTTTATGGATGGTTTACCCCTTTTAAGACCATATGTTTTACTCTTCTGCTTTTATTTATAATTAGTCACATTAATGTATTTTTATATTACAGAATGATGCATCTTATAATAATTAAAATATGTGCGTAAATAAATTAACTGAAATTTCGTTACTGTTTAGCAATATTTTCTGCGTTTTAGATATGCATACTTGAGTTTTTTCGTCGTGCTGTTTCTAAGCATTAAAATGAACATTAAATAATTAGTGTAGGTGTCTTCAATGAGGCAGTGGTTGACTGTATGTTTGGCTGGTTAAGTTACGTTGTATGAAAAATGGTAAAATTTGCTGAAGATGGTAAACATGAAAGAAAAAAAATTGAAATTCTTTCATCTCTACATTTCTGGAAATTTCTTGTTTTTGTTCTTCTGTTGTTACATTGCTTTTTTGCTTGTGTTTTTCACTCAGTTGCAGGGGCGTAGCTACCGCCGTATCAATGATATGGGGCCCCAACATGAGTAACTACAGTCCCACTAATAGGGCTCCCACATCTAAAAAAGGGCCCTGAAGGAATTTTGATACAGGGCCCCGTCAGAGCCTGCTACGCCAGTGTTCAGTTTGATCAATATTTTAAAGCTTTGAATAATTGCAACAAAAATGAAGTTAGCACCATCCTAATCGGCTACCTCAGGTTTTGATTACTGGTTAAGTAACAAAATATTGTAAACAAATCGATATAAAATTATTTAAGATTATGGGAACAGAGCAGAAATAAACATTTAAACGGCTGGCATGAAACAATTGGAGGGTAGTCCATGAAAGAAACGCTCAGAGGGCTCCACTTAGTAATAGAAAATTTAATAAATAAATAAATGCATTGTGGGTAGAGATGCAAGCACGCCATATATGATTACTGTATGAATGACCCTAATAGCTCTCTCTTTTTAAAAAGTTATCCTTTGCCCAACCCTTTGCAATACGTGCCGTACGAGTTGATTTTTCAGTTGACCTCTCGCACCTATTTCAATTTTAAAACGAAAAAGTAATTTTATTCGAATTCATTTTTAACCTGAATACAGTTTAAATCGTTGATAGAAACTAAATTTATGTGATTTTCCCCCAGTTCTGAAAGGGATACTCTTCCGTGTGAAAACCACCAGTATTTCATCCAACGACCTCCACGTACCAACGCATTCGTATCGGCTCTTCGAAGAAAGGATTTATGCTTTTCTGCTACTTCCATAACTTACTTTTCACGACCTGGTTGAAGGAAAAAATGAATTATATCCGTCTACTTAAAACATTGCCGTTTTTCTCTTCCCCTACTACCCCGTTCATGAAAAATGGCTGCTGCCATCTTAAGAACCGTAAATGATATTCAGAGGGAAAAGAAAGAAATTTGGCATCTTTTTCTTTTTTCCCAGCATTTATGCTCCTTCCAAAACATCCGCATATCTGTTTCTGGCTGGTAGTGACCTAAATAAAGGCCGGTTTTCTTCGCCAGCAATTGATACAATCCAAACACACTTGGCACCATTTCAACTCGTGTGGATCTCGCCAAGCGGACTGCTGCTTAAATGCCCGTGGCTTTTGGCGTCTGGTTGATGTCGAAATGACAATTGACAGCCAGCCGGATCCACGGCACAAAAGGAACGAAATTCCTTTTATCAGCGGAGTATATTATTTTTCTTGTGCAGTTTTTGTCGGATTAGAGCTAAATTTCCGCTTTATATGCGTCCAAGTAATTTTTTTTATTTCCAAATATTTTCTAGATATGTTTTTATAATTTTGCTATAATTTAATTTTTTTTCCTGTTGGGGTTGTCATGGTTATGACCTTGTTCCTTTGTACTTGTTATCTTTCATTCGTTGCTAAACTCGCACGAAACAAATGGTTTGAAAGTCTATACTTTTTTATTAAGATAAATGTGTGTGTGCTTTATTTACTTTTTAGTACTGAAAAATATTGTGTAAATATCTAATTTTTGTAATAAAAGTACCGTAAAATCCGGCGTATAACGCTCACTTTTAACGCAAAGAATAAGGCCGAAATTTACGGGTGCGTGTTATATGCCGGGTATGAAAATGATAGCTTTAAAAATAAAAAAAATAAGTATAGAAAAAATTAGACTTCTACATAGATCGAAATACTGTTCATTTAAAAAGAGAACATACCTAATCAATTTAAGGAGTTGCAGTTCCGGAATTATACTATTTTTTTTCAAAAGCCTGGGATAATACCTGTAATAAATGACTTCAAAACGTAAGGGCATTACATACGTACATTTAAGATTTCTTTGTAAAAGAAGTGCTGCGCGTATACGGAGAGTATACGTAAAAATGCTACTTGAAAGTATAGTGTGCGTTATACGCCGAATTTTAAGGCCGGGTGGTTGAATATTGTGCTTCCACACCACAGGTTTGCGGTTCTATCCTCGATCTGGGTAAGGTCCACTCAGCTTTTCATCCTTTCAATGGGTCGATAAATAAGAACCAAGCTTGCTTGGGGACTTAACACTGGAGGTTTCGCTTCAGGCTGACCACCTGATCGGGACATCTTCTCATGCACCTCAGCGCCCAATGATCATGTATATTGAGATGAGCACAGTAGGCTTTGGTCCTCATGGGCTGTTGCGGCACTGAGTTTAGTTTATACGCAGGATTTTGCAACAATACTTTTTTTGTTGTGTTTAATTCAAAAAAGGTAAAAGTCTTAAAGTTATAGAGAATGTTTTTCTTAGCATCCAAGATGAACGTGGTAGCTTAGTGATCATGGTTTCGAGCTCGTGGTCGGAGTGCTTATAAGTTTGTACCCTATTGCATTTGAAGAGAGGGAGGGGCAGATGCACTTAAAATCTGTCGTAGCTCAGAATCCTTACGTGGGCTTAGGGGGAGAGGGAGACTGATCAGATGCTGTCCTTCTTTGGCTTCTGTTCAAAATTAGGAGATCCGTCGCCAATAGCCCTCGTGTTGCAATATGGTGCGACGTTAATGAATGCTCGCTCATTTGACCCTTAGTAACAGGAATAAGTCATATTTTTAAATTGAAGTTCAAGATTAAAAATCGGTTGAAGGTTTATCATTAACTAGATTAAATTCTGTTAAATAATGATGTAAATAAAAGAAATGTAATTGACTTTCTAAATATTCTCTAAATTGATAGGGTGACCTATTTTTTTAGACCTAGTAAATGATTTAACTCAGTGACGCAACAGCCCATGAGGGCCAAGGCCTACTGTGCCCAACTCAGTATTGTGGATAACTTTAGAGATAAAAAAAAAAAATGACAACACGTGACAGTCGATACAATCTGTTATGGTTTGTTCCATCTGAAATTTTTAATGCTTTGAAATCATTTTCGCAAGTGACTTCTCAAACTTTGTGAACCATTTCCTGCAGTCAATGACTTGTCTATATACTGTGAAAACTATAGTATAGTATATAGTATATAACTAACTATAGTATATAGTATATACAGTACTATATCAGTGAAAATCCAAAATAAAACTGTAGTTTGCTTTAGATTGAGTAATGGCCTAAGATCCTAATGTTAATTAAAATTTAGAAAAATTGTTAAAATAATTTTTATAAATAAATAAATGGGTTCTTGAATAAATTTGTTGTACAGCAAAATGTGTGTGTGTACTATGCGTCTTTTATAATAACCACAACTTAAAGTATGTCAATTTTGATTTTTTTTACATTCAATCATTTAGTGAGTAGAAAAATAAACATTTTACCAACGAAGATTGTAAACAGTATAGCAAAGTCATAATCTTTTTTAATGTAAACATTTCCATAGATTTCGCTGAATTAAATATTCTTCTACTAACTCTAAAAAAAATTTTTTTTTTTGTCTAATCTATCTATGTATCTTTACCTATGAAAAGAATCTTTAAACATTCAAACTGTCAAATTTCAAATGAATTCTAACAACGAATACTATTCAGAGTAAAAGTTTTATACGACAATGATTTTCCGTACGTCACGATTTCAAAATTAATGAAGAAATGGAGTTGTGCTCTTGGTTGGTTGTTTTATTATGCGAAAAGCCTTAACCAATCAACGAAAAGAATTATAATCATGAATGTCGTCTTTCTCTCTTATGCAGTTACTTAATTTTTTCCCTCTTCACCGAGTTCTTTCCTCTTTCAAAGGAGTTTCTGTGTGAGAATTCTTGAAAATCTCCTTGTGCACGAAAGCTTTTGCCCCGCAGTGAAGGCAAGGGAGGGGGGATGCACGTAAACAAGTTCTTCCCCTTCCCTTTCAAATGCTAATAAGAGATAACTTTTTGCTCTTGTGTGCGTGATAGCATCTGCCTCTCTTTCTCGTGCCAGAAGCTTTCGGCTTGACGCAGTCATACTAGAGATCTGCACTTCTTTTTCATCCTCCCATTGAAACGTGAAGATTCTTTAAAGTGAGATGGATTTGTGTGTTATGCGCTTGCGTACTCAAAGGATTGCCTCTGCTTTTGAGGTTTCTGTATAAGGTACCACTGTTAAGAGTAATAAAAGTTTACAAAAATTGTGTGTCTGAAGTTTGTTTTTTAGAAAATTCTTATTTTATATATAAGTACAGAATTCTAATGTGAAGTACTTTTTCCTGGGAAATATTAATCTTGGTCAGTAGAGCACACAGGAATTTTTTAAGGGGGGAGTCCAGGGTCGAAAGTCCACCATTCTTGTATCATGCTCCTTTTGATTTTGCCGATTTTAGGGAACAAAAAACAGAAAAAACTAATTATTGAATACATAGCATTAATAAATAAAATTAATCATTAATAATAAATCTTTAATTAAATTTTACGTACTATATAACTTAGAATTATAATCAATCGGAAAAAAATCAAGGGCTTTTGGGGTGGGGTCCGGACCCCTAGGACACCCCCCTTGTGTACGCCACTGATCTTGGTCAATAGCCACCCATCAAGGAATCTCAAATTGCGACCCCCACACCACTCAGAATGTAGACTTCCTTCCTTCCGCAATGGCACGACAGCTCAGAGTGGGCCTTGGACAATTCCATTCCAGGCTTTCCTGTTTTTGGCCTGACTTTTCCAGTTTCTGACATTAATAGTTTTTACATCTTTCTCTGGTAAATCTTTCCACCTGAGTCTTGGTTTTCCTCTTTTTCGAGTACCATATGGTGTGGTTACTATATAAGATCTTTCTTGTGATTCGATTGTCGTCCAATCTTATCAAGTGTACTGTCCATTTTAACCTTTGCATTGCAATGAATTTAACAATATCTGGTTTAAAAATGTTATGAATTTCTAAAGTGGTTCTTCAAATATTATCACATTTTAAGCCTCCAAAATACTTCTAAGGACTCTTCTTTCAAATATAGCAAGAGTCTCCTTGTTTCTCTGTCATTGCCCACGTTTCTGCAGCATATGTGAGAACAGCCTTATCAATGATTTGTAAATGAGTAGTTTTTGTTTTTCTGCTGATGAAATTAAATTTTAAATATTTTTCAAGTCCATAATGACATTTGTTACCAGCAGTGACTCTATTGCGAATCTCTGGGGTTATGTCATTGAGTATGTTCTGTTCAGAGCCTGAATATCTGAAACCATTGACAGCTTCAAATCTGTATTTTTCTATTTCAAAATATGGCTCGTTAAAACTGGTACTTGACATGAATTTTTTTTTCTTCTGGTTTATGTTTAGATGCATTTTATTTTCTTCCGCACCAAGTAAAGGAAGGCCTGTTTAAGTGCATTGGGTGACCAAGCGACTACGATAATATCATCGTCAAAAGCAAAAAACTTAACTGATTTATTAAAAATAGTTCCTCTAGGTATTAATGTTAGTCTTTTTTTTATAAAGAATGTAGGCTACATCCTACTTTTAAGTTGTCTTCGCGTGTTGTGTCAAGAATAAGACTCGATTTCGGAATATTTTTTCAGATATAAAAGTGCTACAATACTAACGTTAAATTTTGGTTTCGCTATCCTATAGAGCAGTGTTCCCCAATCTTTTTATCGTCGCGGACCGGTCAACGTTTGTTAAATTTACCGCGGCCCGCTGAGGGAGGGGGAGGGGACGTTGATTGTATATATTTTAGACTGTTTTGATTTAATAATTTTAATCGTGATTTAATATTTAATCGTGACTTTAGAATAAAATATAGCTACACCAAAAAATGAATATAAAGTGACTTAACGAGGAATATAAAGGGATTTTCATAAAAAGTAGTCCAAACCCAAGAAAAATATTCCACAATAAATAAAAGGAAATAATTTAATGTTTATTGTGTGGACCGGTAGTATTTGATCCACGGACCGGAGGTTGGAGACCACTGCTATAGAGAAGCATATTTTATCGTACTAATTTTTATCGCTGTTAATCCATTTTTTTAATTCTAAAATTAGTTTCGCATTTTTGCTTCTATACCAGGGATGGGCTCGAGGGCCTGCCTTACTGTGGAAGTGGAGGGTCACCCATTTTTTAAAGTGTTTACTTTCATTAGTTAACTTCACATCTCAGAAAAAGGTATCATAATAATCAATAAATATAAATTAAATAGAATAGTGACAGTTTTATTCCGTTTATTTACTGTACTAATTTCGCATTTAATTTTAGAATAAGTTTAATGAGACAAATGGACCCTATCGCACTTTTCTACAATTTTTTTAAAATCAAGAATGAGATTACTTGATGAAATTCTCATTACAGCCTATAAGTTAATATTAGCCTGCTATTTATTCTTGTTAATTTTCACTCAAAGGTTGCCGGGATGATCCAAGATGGGACCCCGCAATAATTTTAAAGTTGCTGGTGCAAATGCACCTGTGGTGATCCACAAAGATGCCGATTTGCAGCTGTGTGGTGGGAAATTCAGTTACGTCACAGCTCTTGGTTCCCACGCAGGGAATCGTCAGTCTTAATCATGGTTCAAATTTACGAAATCAATATCAATGGCTCTTAAACTGTTATAATAATAAATCGAACCATAAAAAGATATATATGCTTATGTATATGCTTCTACGTATATATATGTTAATACTTAATTATTTTTCCTGTTAAAATGTTGATTATCAGTCTGATAACGCATACAAGGGGGGTGGGGTGGATCCACGGATCTGGAACCCCCCTTCCCTCCCAAGGAAAATGAGATCTAATCAAGTTTCGTTCAAAATGACGAGATCTATCAGTGATTGTCCCGGTGTAATTACTTACGTGATATTAATTTCATCATTGGTGTTTGTTGACCTTATCATATGACCCTCATTCCTACCCTCTTTGTAACCATGACTGAAGATTACAACAAAATTTGCCTTGCTATTTTAAACTGTATTTCTTTGAATGTTGTTGACTGTGCTTTTGGTGACTTTTACCGATCTGAATTGTGTTGGATTGTTAGTCGATTTATTACCAAACGTTGGTAGATGGGCATAGGATAAAAAAGTGTTGATTCAAAATTACGAAGTCTTCTTGTAACCAAGTTCAACAACAATCACCATATAACTCATATGAATTGTGATAAGTATTTTATCAATTTAATTTTACTGATTAATTTGTTTTTGATTTAAAAATAAATTGAGAACGATTTAGCTAACGTTCGTTACATCTCATCATATTTATTAAACATTTTCTCGCCAAATAAATAAATTTGCAAAAAAAAAAAAAAATTATGTATATTTTGCTCATATTCAAATGCTTGAGACTTGACGTCTAAGAATTTCTCTGTATCTTATGTTGTGATTTTCATAATCATTTGGGGGAGGAACAACCTCCCACATTCATTTTTTTTTTTTTTTTTTTTTTTTTTTTGTGGCGTTTATTTGAAGAAGTGTGGTAATGCCTCGGTCTTGTTTGATCGTTACCAACCTCGACACTAAACTGAAAAACAGAATCTTGGCATTCTCTTCTTTTACGACGAGCCTTATGGTTTCAAGCACTGCCGGCGGGAGAAATGCAAATTAAAAAGGGACCTCCATTGAGAAAGCAAGCGAAGTTATTCATTCTTTTTCATTCAACTAGTTCCAGCCGCATGAATTTTAATGTCGCCATTTGCATTTTTACGGCGTTTAATAAATTCTTTTTCAGAGTTGTAGCAGTGCTGCTGCTGTGAGAAAACAACTCGCGAATGGAATTTCCTCCTCTGTGTCCGCTTTTGATTTGCTTTCTTTGTGTTACTTTGCAGGGTAATTGGAAGTGGGAGTCGTGCTAGGGGGGAGGGATGTGGGCATCGAACATTTTTGTCCCTGCTTTGGACGAAATGAGCTTTCTGCTATTATTAATTTAAGGATAAAGAGATATTTCTTAACAGATGGTGAAATTTGAAACAATTTGGTTTGTATCCCTGAATTAAGCAATTTGCAAGGATACAATTACTTCATTACATTTTCAAGAGATTTGAATTGTATTAGACTAAGGTTTGATTCTCTCTCTCCGAGCAATGGGCACGGAAACAAATTAAAGACATGGGATCTAAAATTTAAGTGTCAAAGTTTATTTTAAAGAAAAAAACATTTAAAAAAAACACTTAATTTAACTAACAACACTCAGAACATGACTTCATTCCTTCGTACCCAGCCAGTGGATGTCAGTCAATTTTTGGGCATCTGGACTGATACACACAGTACTCAATCCCATATCTTAAGGGTCTTTGAAGTGGGGCTTGACTTTCGTGGAAATACAGTCTGCGATGTAGCATGCAGGCTATTGGCTGCGGCGGTGGAATTCGGGAGGAGGGGCTTAAGGTGATCTTCAAGACGTGGAAGGTTCATACATGGCTGAGAGCTATGTGGATGCTCTCTCATTGGTTGGAGGTGGAAGTGAGTATAGCCTCTGGCTGGCTGCCCATGGGGATAAGTAAAATTTTAAAAAGTAGAAAGTGGAATACGCTTATCCAGTGGGGTAAAAGATAGGAAAATAATAAAAGAAAAAATTAAAAATTTACTAAGGTGCAATAATTACATAATTATTGCGAGGATAAAATACTTAAGGCGGGTTGTAGGAATCCAGTAGGATTCTTCTCGGCCTTTTGGTATTGTCATTGAAGTTATAAACATCTAAATTAATTATATTTGCATTGTGTTTGTAAACTGCAAGTTATTGAAGAAATTTATGGCAATTTTGTGTGTTTTTTTGTATGTATCCAGCCATAGAATGAATTCCTTTTTAAACCCCAAGGGGGGGGTAGAGGATTCTCCGTCCTCTCTCCAGCTGCGTCCTTCGGCCACATCATAAATACTTCGCATTCCACACCCCAAAGGGGGGGAGGCTAACAGTTCCCTGTAGCAGGTGGTTCACCTCGGACTCTTACAATTAGGGATCTAAATATAAAGTGACATATTTTTTAAAAAATTTATAAATTAATTTAAATTAGTCTTTTAATATAGTATCACTCATTTTTAGCTTTAAAACAATCTTGGAGGTCATTGTTATGATGGAATAAAGTCTGTGAAGAGGGATTTCTGACTCTATAACCTTTAAGCGTTAAATTTTTTTTGCCCAAAATGTTCCGAAAAAGGGTATATATATATATATATTTCATTACATACAACAAAGTATAATACTTAATAAAATTCGAAATTAGAAGAATTTCATTGTAATTTTCAATTTTAAAGTTTTCACGTTTTTCTTATAATTGTGGAACACAAAAACCCAAAATGTTTCCTTTTTTCTAATTACACTCTACATGCTATGATGAATGTTTCATATATCTTAATAGAATTTTTCTCATACTTACAAAAAAAAAAAATACATGTTCGTGCCTTTTTTTCAAACGGTGGAGGATATATATATATCTGCACACACAATTTGAAGCATGATGTTGTACTAAGTCTTACATTGTAATGGGAACAGAGATAATATCAGCGGCTTTTTTGGATTATCTTTCCATTTCTTAAGCAATAAATTGCACATTGCCTTGCCAATCCTTTTTCTGTATCAAATATTTTCAAGAATCTAAATTCCTGCCTTCAATGAAAAATTCCCGTCCACACCACAAATAAAGCCCAGAATGAAAAGTATTTCAGTACCATGGGTAAACTGCATCTCTTAAAAACAAAAACAAAAAATCAAAAATATGTACAAATCACAGAAAGAAAGCGTTAGTGCTCTTACAGCGTACGGGCAAACCGGTTGTGGCCAACCTTCGGTAGCCAATACGGTGTACGGGCAAACCAGTTAAGGGTTAAATGTTTCTTAAAATCTGAGTTTCTCACTTAATTGCGAAGTCGAGATATTTATAATATTGATCATATGCGTGAAGAGGGATAACATTAGAAAGTTTCAGTTCAGTGTTGGGTTTTTCCATAAACGACATATTTTAGATTATGAATTACAGCATTAAATTATTTTGAGCTAAAAATTTTAATTGCGTACTGTGTAGAAACTTGTTGCCCGATTTTTAGCTATGATGACTTCTACTTTCTCTAGGCTTTGCTTTGAAATTAAAAATCCTGTCGCCAGTGCTTCTAAATGTAGTTAAGATGTACAACCAAAAAATATTGAAAAACTCATTGAGTTTTTGGGGGGTTACTTTTTATTCATTCTGAATCATTGTGGATTTGCAAATATTTTGTCTTGGCTACTTTCATTGGTAGTCCTTGAATTATTTTGAAAAAAAATTCATATGTATAGTCTTATTCTCTACAAACAAGGGATAACATCCAACAATCACATTCGAAAAACACAGACAGTAGGAAAATAACACAATGAAAGACACATGAGCAACCGAGATTAAAAATTATAAAATGGATGCTGCAGTATTATAAACATTGCTGACTTAGGACAGCTAATATATAAAATAATTTATATAAAAGTGGGGTTGAACATGTTTTTTGGCCTGCCAACCTTCCCCCTTTATGTAAATAATGCTGAGCAAAAACCTATTGAAAGTAATGGATAGGAATATCTAAATCCATTACAAGATAGAGGTAACTTACCTAAAAATTGCACTTAAAAATGCAGAGCCCGCGCTAAATCTGAGTGCAATAAACAAGTTATTGCCAGATTCTGGACCCTAATGCAGATTTAAATTATGTGAATGGCTGAAATGTAGCATTTAACAAAAGTATGAAAAGAATGGAAATAAAAATAAAAATTTAAATATATATATATATATATGTTTACCAAAAAACAATTGTACACTTGCCTGCTATTTCGTAATGTTTTTTTTTTAAGTAATACTGCCCAATAAGTTATTTTAAAATTGATTTTTAAATCTTATGCACAGGAATAAAACGGCTTGAGAATCATCAATTTTTTTTCCATCTTTATGTGAACCCAAACACGGCGATAGTATCAAGTACATCTTAATTCTCTCTGTAGAAGAAAAAATGGGATCAGCAATACATTTTAAAATTATCAAAATTCATTCGAAGACATCAACTGGAAACGTCAAAGATCTTTCTGGCTGCGTTTCGCGTTGTTTAATTTTATAATTGCTCTGAAGTAACTCGTGGAGCTTTCTGGATTCATAAGCCGTCGATGGGAGGCATCGAACCGTAGGAGGAGGAAAGGTTCTGGACCGGAAAGTCCGTCACGTGTGAGTAAGGAGACGAACAACTTTCGGTGACGAGGAAAAGACACGGATGGAAAGGCATAACTGAAGGTAGAAAGTGGGTTATTGGGTTCTATGGAACGATAAGGGGAAGAGGGAAAAATGGTAGAATTCAGCACTTAGTTAAAATTCCTTTGGGTATTGCTTTACATTTGCTCTTGATTCATAATTTGAAATAAACACTGTGTATTTCCGAAATCTGCTATTTTTCAATTGCTTTGGTTTGTCGTTTAAGGCTGTATTTTCGGTAAACGTACGAGAGCTCTAACTAAACGCGAAGCACATTTTCAGACTGAAAAATGACCCAATTTCCATAGAAATTTGCAATATTATAACTCATACCTCTGTTAACAATATAGTGTTTTTAAAAATTTCAAAATATTCCGTGAATACTTTCTTTTTTGTTTTAATACGTGAAGGCAAAGTCCATTTAACATAACGGTATAGGATAAAAAAATGCGAAATACATTTTATACCAGAAAAAATGAATCAACTCAGTTAAAAATTGGAAGTATGATTAAAAATGCTGCTCTCTAAAGGATAGTGAAGCCAGAATATCATATTAATGTTTCGTTTCTTTTATATCTGAAAAAATGTTCCGAATTCGGGTCCTATTTTTTAACATTAGCCGAAGATAGCCTTAAAATCCAATGGTGCATTTTCTGTAATGTCAAAAGCTTAGCAACTTTCGATGCTGAAATATACCGAAGAGGGAAAAATGTGCTTTTAAATGTTGAAATATCTTAGTTTGTGTACTATTGGAAGTATCTATAGTTCTGATATTTTAATTTATGTACCAGAAATAAGGGTGTATGGCATCACAATTTTTGCACTTTTAAGGGACTTTATTAGCCTAGTTTGCTCCAAGAGACCGATGGATTGCATGTTTGTGGCGGTATACTGTAAGTCTGTCATATGAAAAAAATGAGGTTCTTACAAGCTGCATGTGCTTTAATTTCGAAAGACTCCTCTTAATCTCGTACTGTTTTGGATAATTTTTGACCAGTTGAGGTCCTAAACTGTCAAATGTCACTTGATTGTTGATCAGAATAACATAGTTCGCACGCTATGTATTATCCAATTATATGAAGATATTTGTCGGCTAATAGGGACTATGAAGGAAAGACGTAGAAAACACGCCAGATTTTGAATTGTACAGGTTACTATAATGATAAATAGATAGATTATAATAGGGTTTCATTACTTTAAACTTTTTTTTTATTGTGTTTGTCAGAGTGGTCAAGATTACTATCTAGCTCACGGCAGGCGTTATCGTGTTGTGAGTTAAAAATTTAGTGTCACTGAAGACCCGCGGTGTTTAAGCTCAAATTTTGGACACATGGGTGCCAGCACAGGTGTCTTGACCATAGTTCAAAATTGTGATGTGTTGCCTATAGCCCTCGTGTTGCTTCAAAGTACGACGTGAATTCAAATGAGATTATTGTTGTCGAAAATGTATCTAATCGGATTATTTTATCAGTGTTTGTCTTGCTGGTAACTCCGATAAATAGTCGCCAACCTATATAGCTGGTAAATACCTATATGCCTTTGCTTTAAGGTTATAGAAATGTTACGTACTTTTTTTTTATGAGAAATTTGTAATTTTCAAAACCAGCATATTAAACTATATTCCTTGCAATTTCAAGGGAGGGGAGAAAATGCAATGATTCTTCAATTTTCAAAAGAAATATTTGAACACTCTGTTGTTTTTTATTTGATATTGAATACTTTCTATTGCAGTGTTTCACTTTTCATCACACGCATTAAGTTTTTTAAATGGCGGTAGTTTCAATATGGTGAACTGTTGAGATTTGAATGTGTTTTATAGTCGCATCTGTGTGAAAGTGTAAGATTCAAATTTTACACTATGGTCTCTCCTCACGCATATTAATTTACTGCTATAAATTTTTCCTTTCAACTCTTTTTTTTGTACCATTCATTTCTCTTACGTTACGAAATACTGACACAAAGACGGTATACAGCCCTCCCTTCGAAATTATAAACATTTCCAAACTAACCAGCGGTCATCCTCCGTCGTGATCGATTCTATCCTTCCCAGTATCCGCAGGGAAGTTATTATCATACATCTTCTCTCAAAATCATAGAAGGGATGGGGGTGCGAGAGAAACACGCGCTTTTAATCCGATTAATAGGAAAGCTGCTCTGCCCGTGAATCTGGTAAAGTTAAGACCCCCTCCGCCCCGGCGACGTCACCTGCATTACCCCCCTGCCAGTTCGTTACGAGATTAACCGCGTGCCCCGAAAGAGATTGGGGCGGCTGAAAATTTCCAGCCCTGGTTTTAATGGGGAGGTGGTTATTTAGTAGAATATTCTCCCGGAAAATCGGGATTGGAGTGTCAGCATCAGTTAGCGGTGTGCGGATTTAAAATATTTCATTCCACACACCTTTCCCCAACCCCCTTTGAATTAGTATGCGAGAGTAAACTGAAAATCTAAAATTGTTACCGTCGCCTCCGTTCGAGATTATATCCAGCGATATAATGTCTCCAGGGGCGGGGGTTGGTGCCACGGTCTATGGGGGCGGTTCTGTTTATACTTTGAAGATTGTGGGAGATCCTTGCCGTTTTTTGATTAGAAGCAAAAAAGTCTACATTTGTTTCCATGTTTGTGTCCTATATTCTATAATAAAATTTACAAATGATTGTAGAAGTTTCATTGTATATTATAAAGAAAATGTAGGGCAGAATAAAAATTATTATATTATTCGAAGAAAAATGTACAATTTTTTTCACTTAATAATGAACCGGTTTTATAAAATTATTTTCTGTTTTTAAAGTATTAACAATAAAATGTGAAATCTTTAAAATAATTGACTATTGTGGATTAACTTGAAGAATTATTACATGTCAGATTGGAACGTTTAAATTTAACACTTTTTGCCTCACAGAATTTTTCCAGTGTGTGTTGTAACTGTGTACATTAAAATTCAAATATCTAGTAAAGTTTGCTTAAACTTTATCTATATTTGTTATCTTTTTTTTTAAAGAATTTATATGATGCTTTATTCAGTATCTTGACCACTTAAATTTCATTACTCTTTGTGGCGTAGTAGATAGTTTTAGCAATCGCATCATAGTAAGCAAGCAATAGCTGATAAACCTTCATCGTGAAATAGCCGAATATGTATATGTTTGGCTTTATCATTCTTTAAGAGGTAATAAAAAATTAAAATGTATTTATTGTACTACTTTTTTACTCGCCCCCTTTGGTGACGACTATAGCCTAGTGGTCATGGTCACAAACTCATTGCCGACGTGTCATGAGTTCTAGCCCTAGTGTCGCTGAAGATCTGCCTTGTAGAGGAGGCTCAAAGACCTAGGGTGGCATGGTGTAGAAGTTAGGAGAGTAAAGAGCCAGCTCAGGTTTCATTCAGGTCACACACACACACATTTGACCATGGTCCCAAACCATGAGGTCCTTTGCCAATAGCCCTCATGTTGCTTTATAGTGCGATGTTAATAAACACTCACACCCTCTTACATATAATTTATAATCTTGTAATTTTTTTTACAAAATACATGTTATTCAAAATTTTATTAACATTTTCTCACATGTTTATACTTTGTAATCATATTATGTACTAAAAAAATAAATTTAGTTGAAAGATTTCTTCAACAGTTCCTGAACTTCGCCTCTGAGAATCACTAAATCTTGATTCTAATGAAAACTCCGATTCTTAAACTCTCAATCCTAGTTCCTGAAATATGACACGAGCTCAGGATTTTCTCGCTTCCTGAATGATTCTCCTGATTATCCGGGAAAAAGTCGTGGGAAGCGGTCCACTCTGTGTGTGTTGTCCTTCGTGAGTTATGATGCGAGGCGGCGATCTATAATTCAGGAGGATAATGCCTTCTTTTTTTCCCTCTCCGGTCTCTTCTCCAAACATTCGCCTAATAGCCCAGAGGGCCGGAGAGAGATATTCGGGAAAAGAACACTTAAGGAAAATGCGCTCTCAGCATGCCTAAGGAGTTCGGAAAGTACGGATTTGCGGAAAGGTACCGCAGCTCTTCCAGGATGTATTTTGAGTGAAAGAGGTAGTCCAGAAATATAGTGCAAAATAGCTTTTGTTTTAAGCGTAATTCAAGTTGTTGAAATTCAGCTTTAAATTTTACTGAAACGTTTATTTTGCTTTACAGAGAAAATTTAATTTTTAAAATTAAACGCATCGCTCAAAAATTTAAAAATATATTTGATGTAATATTGCTTAAACTGTGATTCAGTGTTTATGAAGTCGACCCAGTATATTCGGAATCGACAGTGATTGGTTTTAAAACGTGTTAATCTAGTATCGTCGTTTTCTCTGTTTGGGATGATGTCGTGTCCATGACGAGACCAATACAGACAGTACCAGGGTCCAGATGACTGTTCTGGCAATCTGTTCAATATTATCCTCATAGAGGTTGGTTGACGAAAACAGGACCCCTATTTCTTGTAGAGCAGCATGAATAGTTAGAGTCAAAAACATGTGCAGGTGTTAGTTCTGTATCTGCACAGGTACCATAATTTGTATAAGTTTTTGTTACCATCTCTGTCAATCTTCATTCCTTTGTAATGACCTGTTCTTAATCTTTTTAGTCCGTGGGTAGCCTAGTGGTTAGAGCATCGGACTCTAGACCGCAAGGCCTGGGTTCAATGTCCTTTGCCACCAAATACCCTCCGAGTACACACGGAGTACATGCTCGTTAAATCAGTGGGTCCGAAAGTCTCATGGGCTGAATCACGAGTGCAGGGGACTGGAGAATATTTCCCTCTCCTTCAGTTCCATGTCAAAATTGAGTGGTGTCGCCATCTATCGTCCCTTCGGGAATTTCACCGAGCTAAATCGTACTGTCACTTGTATGGTGCTCAAGGCTAAGGCCATCGACAGGCGTACTTCTAGCCCCTTGCCATGATGAATTTCGTGGGCCTCGATTTGACTGCGTCAGACAGGTGGCATTAGAAACAACAACACAACAGGATTTATCTACATTTTAAATCCGGTGTTTATGTTAACTTTGTGTACTAAGTAGGACTTAAAATTTGAAATATTCTTGATGTTGTGATTGGTTTAAATTTAGAAACTAATCGCATTCAAGGAATTTGTTGAGCCACGGTAGTCGAGTGGTCATGGTCGCGAAATCGTGGCCGGCGTTCTGTAGTCGCAGGTTTGAAACCTAGTGTCCCTAAAGACTGCCGTGAAGAGGGGCTGATGCACGTTGAATATGTCCAGGTTTAATGACTACCCATGAGCGTTTTGTGGGAGTTTCAAGGGTAGGGTGCCATTTCAGGTGTTTCTTTCGTCACTTGACCATGGTTCAAAATTAGGATGTTCGTCGCCAATAGCCGTCATGTTTCTTCACTGTTCGATGTTAATCAAATCTAAGCAAATTATTCATTTAAAAAGCTTCAAAAAATGAATATCTTGGAGAAATATTTTCAAAATTTTAGTTTTATTAGGAATTAATTTCCCATTAACTTGTGCTGTTCCTACTAAGGATAAAGCTCGTGAATTATAGTTGCAAATTCCCCTGATAAATCTTGCCAACTTTGCAAAATTCTGCTTGGATGCAATTTGTTGATGACTGCTGATGAATAAATAGGTTTCTAAAAATATTTTCTATAAAATCCATTAAAATTTCTTTTTATATTTTATCAAAATTTGAAAATTCCTTATGATGAATAGAAAACCTGGAATAAAATAAATCCGGAGCTCGAAAACTGCAGTTCCTTTCAGCTTGCTGCGAATTTTGTTTGGACAGCGAGAGCCGGGAACGAATATTGGAATTATTTATTCAAGGCGCACTACACTCGAAAACTTCAAAGGGAATACAGTGCTTTAGAATCTCGCTTTGAAGCGCTTCTTCTACTGCAACAGCGATTTGTTCTATAGGAAACGGATCATACTATTTAGGTAATAGTGTTGGAAGGTAAACGTTACCCGGGATTCGTTGCCGTAGCCGGCGCAGAAAATTTATAACACTTGAGTAACTAAAATTCATTATAGGTACGCAGTTTATAAACTTTGATTTATGAATTCAGGAGCACGGTGTTTGAATTATGGCTGCTTCAAGGAATTTTCTGTCTGGGTTTTAAAGTAAATTTTAAGCGGAAAATGTAATGGCTGTAAAGTTAAAGCGAATCAAGCAATTTTACGTTTCTTTTGGGTTTGTTTTACTATGTTTAAAAGATTTTAGAATAAATGTGTAGTATATGTTTTACAAAGCATTATTATTTTAGGGCTTTGGTAATAAGCGTTATGATTTGATTTTAAGCCTAAGCTTTGAAAGAAATTAAATTTTGTGACTGTTTACGAATGCAAGATGTCATCTAATTTTAAAGTTCCGCTTCATACCTTCCCTAATAATGAGTTTTGAATGTACATAGATGTTTTATTTAATTTTCTAAGGATACAAAATGAATACTCAGTTTTTCTCTTTAATACAAATGAATTTCCATCTTAAAATATTGAAATTGCTTTGTGTTTAAACGGAAATTTTAAAGATATCAAAATGCGCTATTGTTCCTATGCTAGCGTGTTTAAAATATGTATCCATGGACCTTTTTTTCTTTCTAACAAAGTGAGGGCACGACTAAGGAAATTTATTTGGGATCGAGACTTGGTGTAATAGTAGTACTCCCTTAGGGTGTTTACCCCTCAATGTAATTCCGCCGAATGGCCAGTCAATTCGGAGAAATTATCCTTCGAAATTCATGCTTAGCTTTTATACGATTAAATTTTAATTTTCCGCAACGAGTTCGTAGCTTGATTGGTAAATCGTCTGCTTACTATGCGCGAGATCAGGGTTCGATTCCACGCGCGCGATCATCTTTTTTTTTTCTTCAATTCATTTAATTATTTTTGTTAAATTAAATAAATTTATTTTAAATTAAATAAATTTATTTATGAAAGGTTTATTAAATATTAAATGATATTTTTGTAATTATTTTGTATTTTTTAAAGTAAAAAAATTAAAAATATATAACTTAAATTATATATTAGTAAAATTATTTAAAATTATTACTAATTTATTAAAATTATGATTTATTATTGAAATTTTTACTATCGAAATTATTTATATAAATTTATTAAAATTATTTAAATAAACTTTTTGAAATTAAATAAATTTATTTGAAAAGGACTTATTAAATATTTTATAAAATTATAAAATAATTTAATAATATATTTTATAAATTATTTTATATTATATATAATGCTGCCCCATGCTGTGCACCACTGGTTGACAGTATGCAGACTAAGTCTTCTGCTGACTATAACTACGAGAACTAACTTAAGATGAACATGGTTTTTTTTTTTAAAATGTATTTTAAATTGTTTGATAATAAATGCATCATTTGATATTATATTTGTAGCTTGTTATTATTATATTTGTATCTTCGTTTTGCTTTAAACGCAGTCTTAAAAGTGGAAGATTCTTTATATTTTATTGTGTAGGTTAGTACATATTCCGTATTTATTATTAAGTTATTAGAAATATATCGCCACACCTACTCTATTGGGTGGACCGCAACACCTTGAAAAAAATTAGAAGTATCCCGTACCCTAGAAAAGTTTTCCCGCCCCTGATCTATATTATTGTCTTCAATACATTCCCTCCTTTGATAAACAATTAATATACAGGCTGGTCAGTTGACTGACCTATCCAAAGAACTTTCTCCAATAAGGATAGCCCCTCCATAAATGACCCCTGTTAATTCTTTTTTCCCTTCAGAACTCCTTCCAGGAGTTTCTTCTCCCTTTCACTAATGATTGATCTTACCTGGGGAGGCAAATGACGCGTTGCACCGTTATGAGTTTTTGCCACTGCATCTCGACTGATGCGTGAGCTGCTCATCATTATCAAGACGATTGGGTGCGATGGAAGTTGTTCCATCCGGGTAATTGAGCATAGAATGAAGGGTAGGTGCAGTCATATCTTCTAAAACTGTACTTGAAATGTTTTTGATATTTCCTTTGATTGGATGTGTGTTAGAGAGCAATTTTACGTTGTGATGGAACTTGCTTTTGGTAGTTTAGTACAACTTAATTTTTGCAGATGTAGAAAAGTTGCTAGTTTCTTCCTTATTATAGAAAAGTAGCATCCAACTTAATATTTGGTAATATCTATATCTTATATCTATTTCATTTAAACCTGTACCATAAATCTAATGCAGTGCCTCACATAGGAAAAACGTATTAATTTCTTGTTATATTAGCATAGATTGTAAAAAATTTTATGTGGAAATCAGTGGTATTCCAAAGTAATTGTTCTTAATCCATGCAATTTCTTATGGTACATTAATTTTTGTTATTAAATGCACATTTAAATCTTTGTGGCGTAAATATTCCTTAATGAAAAATAATTTAGTGCTATTCTTTTTCATAACCACATGCTTTGAATCATTTATCAAAATTCAAGACTTTAAAGAACCAGTTTAAGTAAGATACAGTAATTGAGTCTTAACCCTACCCCATCGTTTAGTAGTGACCGTGGTAGCCAGTGGCCATGGTCGTGGACTCGTGGTAGGTGTGTCACGACTTCGAGATCTATTGCTACCCAAAACTCGCCATGTGGTGCTGAGGCGATTAAAGTCTGTCGAGGAGCGCCAATTCCTTCCATTGGTGTAGTGTGGAATTTTGTCTCGGGTGTCCTTCTCGTCATTCGACCATGGTGCATAATTACGAGGTCCATCGCCAATAGCCCTCGTGTTACTTCATAGTGCGACGTTAATATAACATTTTTGGGGTTTTTTTCAAGTGGCGCGGTAACCTAATAAAAATGGTCACGAACTCGTGGACGGAGGAAGTATCGTGGATTTGAGTTCTGGTGCCATTGAAGACCCTCCAAGTAGAGGGGCTCGATGCACGTGAAATCTGTTGAGACTCAGTGTGGAAGTTGGGAAAGTGGAGCGCCGGCTGAGATGTAGTTCTCAACACTCGACCAAGGTTCAGAATCATGAAGGGCCGTGGTAGTCGAGTGGTCAAGGCCTTGTCACGAGTTCGAGCCCAGTACCTCTAAAGACCCGCCTTGTAGGGGAGCGATGTACGTTAAATCTGTCGAGAGCTCAAACGTCCTCCCGTTGGTGTGGTGGGGTTGTTGGGAGAGGGGGGTGCCAGATCAGGTGTCGTCCACGTCACTTGACCATGGTTCAAAATTACGTGGTCCGTCGCCAAAAGCCCTCGTGTAGCTGAACAGTGCGACATTAATATTCACTCATTCATTCAGAATCACGAGGTTCGTCGCCAATAGCCTCCGTGTTGCTTTATTGTGTGACGTAAATAAACACTCTCTCCCTTTTAATATTGAGAGTAATTTGCTTCCTTAAACATGAGTAATAAAAATGGCTTTTATAAATTTTATTTCAGGTTTCGGTTTGAAAAGTTTATGTGCATAAAAAAAATATACGTATTGTCTATTGTATTAAGTATTTTTATCGAAAAATACAAATAATTATTATAAACGACATTGTTTAACATAACTGTAATGAATTATATGGAATCCATTACTTTCCTAGCATTTTGAAACTCTTGCAGTTGCAAACGGAAAATATAAAGCTGACAGCGCCGCTACCTTAAAGAATTCCTTCTAATCAGAAAAAAGTGGAAGTATTTTCTTTTTTGGCGATATTTTTATTGGTTAGACTTTTATTATTCGTTCGAGAATCTCGCGGTTCATTCCTTCTTATATAAATGTCCACATCCGCACTTCTGCACATGGTAGTAGATTATTCAAAGCAAACACTGCAGTTAGGATGAGATACTCCCGAGTGCGAAGAAATCTATTGGAAAAGGAGCAGGGAAGCGAAAATTCTTTAATAGAATTAAGAGTTCGAAGAGAGGATGGATGGGAAAGAAAAAAAAGAAAAATATCTGAGTAACGAAAGAAAAAGCGGAAATGGAAGCGAGAAATCGTTTGCGGGATGAGAAAAAAAAATTGGATAAAGAATCGGGAAGGGAAAAAAGGGAGAAAATTCTGGAACACCGCCTAGTGATACTCCGCACCGTTCAGCCATCCAAAAAGATCTTTTCCAGTAACGCATCCCAAAGTTCTTGAATTTTTCTCAAAATCAGTTTCTCTCTTCCGAAGAGGGAGAGCCACTTTCTCCTTCCCGTGACCCCCTCCCCTTTCTCCCCCCCGTAACCGTAACTACGGCATGCCATGCAGAACAGGAATTTTGATAAAAGATCCGGCAGCGGGCCGGAAAGGAAAGGGGTGGGAAAAGGAAGTTCTAAAAATAGCCGGAGTCTTTTGCTCCGGAATGATATTCTGGAGATCTGGTATATAAGTGGTCATATTAATTTCGTCCCCACCCCTTCTGCATCATGAAGGGTGTATCAGGCCTTATAATGCATGTACATCTGACATATTCATTTTGATGTACGAATTTCGGAAAGTTATTTTTTCCATCAATCCTATCTTTCCCATTGAGATATTCAATGCCCCCCTCCCCCCTGAATTGAAATTCATGCTTCGTTAGTCTTTCGCTTTAAAGATAATCAAAATTGAATGTAGTTGCATTTCAATATAGTTAAAATTGTGAGTCTAGATTACTAATAAATAGCACGCTATTCTTTTTCCAATGTCAGAATAAAGTATTAAAAAAGAAACGTATTTAGAATGAGTCTGACAGTATGGGGAATATATTCAACAGAATCAGGATATATTTGCTAATGGTGATTTGATAGTGGCATATATCAATATCTATTAAAGAAAACAGTGGGGAAGCTATATGATGCAAAGTCCTCTTAATTGTTAACCTCCTCCAGTACTTCCTCGTGTTGGTTGAAGTGGAAATCTTGCTGATCGTTGAAGTTCCTCGGACGAGGTATCGGATCGCAGTAGTGATTGAGAAGCCATTAAATCAGTCGCAGAAGGATACAGACAAATAATCATAATAATTTACTTTTGTTAATTTAACTTAAGACCGGATAAAGCGACATGTTGACAAGGCAGTTACTAGTAAGAAATAATGGGTACTTATCTTTCATGAGATTCAACCTCAGCAGGTTCGCCCACGAGATATCTTATAATAGCGACTGTAATTCAGGAATAAGTTATTATAATTTAGGTAGTACTATCCTGGCAATATTGAGCACATATCTATTCTCTATCTCACTAACTGTTTATGTGCTATTCAGTAATTAAGTTTATTTGCAGCATTGAGTTCTGTTCAAAGTACCAATTTGGTTGGATGGAAAAAACCCGAGTTAGAGAGGATAGACCCCGCGGATAGCCTATTGTTACAAACGTATTCTTGTTGCATAAATTATGAATGAAAAATATGCCATGCACCAACGGTATTAGGTGTCAACGTTTAAAATAAAGTACAAGTTCTGAAATCCTAATTCACTGAGGTTAATAATTAAACGTTTTCAAAGAGCAAATCTGAAATTTTTATCTTAAGTGAAACCTAACTACGATGTTTTCTTTCCTCCTCCATCTCAAATGCTTCTTGCCTGCAAAAAGGGAAAAAAATATATATATATATATATATATTGTACTCTTGATTCAGAACACAGTCTTAACTCAAGTTTCATAACAAATGATACCCCTGCGTGATTCGAAATAACAGAAGCAGGGGATAGAAGTACGCCTCACCCCTTGTAAATCAGTGACGCGTCCGTCCGTTCTCCTCATAAATCGAGAAACCCTAGTCGGAGGCACGCGCACTTTTTTTCTCGGCACGCGAACCCTTTCCTCTCGCATGACCAGAAACTGGAGACATCCGGGACACAAACGAGCCCCCTCTCCATTCGTGAATTATCGTCGATTAGTGCCTGGCACGGATTTACCTTCTGCATCGGAACACGGAATGCACTGATAAGAGTAATGTGTTATACCAGCCAAAAGTCAATTACGCTCTGGAGTGACTGGACTGAATTTGTCACCGAGAGGTGATTTTTTAATTGCAGAGTGTTTGATGGTGACGTCGGTGGCATGTCATTTCTAAGGCATGATAAATTGGCACGTCATTGGATATTTTAAAGGTTGATTGGCAACAACAGGCCTACTTATTACATTACTATTTATTAACATTTACTATTTAGTCATGTATGGTAGTTAAAATCTTGTTAGTTTGATGTTGGCTCTTTTTGAGACTGTTATCCTTAAAGTATCCGACTACGTTCGGAACCGTGATTTTAAAAAATCGTACAAATGGATAATTTTCATGATATTTAGTCTCACTCAGATTAGAATGCATGCATAAAATTGCTTTAAAGACATTTCGACAAAAAAAAAAAAAAATATTTAAATACAATATTTTGGCAAAAAATTTACTTAGAATAATCTCTTTTCCAAATGTTCTCCTTTTGTGAAAAATGCTTCTGTTGTACTAATATTTTGCCTGTATATAGCTCAGACCTCTCTACAGAGGCTCAACTAGAATTTTTGAAAAATTCACATTATTTTTAGAGTTACCACCAATTGAAATAATTATTGGCATTTTTTTCTTAAAATTGCTCCCCTCTGTTGTCGTAAAATATGGATAAACCCACTTCTAAGTTATATATTTCGAAGATTCTAGTTGAGCCTCTGTAGAGAGGTCTGAGCTATATACAGGCAAAATATTATTATAATAGAAGCATTTTTCACAAAAGGAGAACATTTGGAAAAAAGATTGCTCTAAGTTAATTTTTTGCCAAAATATTGTATTTAAATAATTTTTTTTTATCAAAATGTGTGTGTGTGTCTTTAAAACAATATTATACATGTATTCTAATCTAAGTGACACTAAATATCATGAAAATTATCCATTTATGCGCTTTTGCAAAATCACGGTTCCGAACGTAGTCGGATACCTTAAGGAATGTATATCAATGTCATTGAATTTTTTGGATGTTGATCGTGACAACACATGGCCCATTAATAATTAGTTAAGTCGTAGTATAATAGTTTAAATCTTGTTAGTTTAGAGTTGACTCTTTTTGAGACTGACATCTTAAAGGAATGCATATCAATATATAATGTCTATAAAATACTCCTCCCCCTCCCTTTTTTGGGGCCGTGGTAGCCTAATGGTCATGGACTCGTGGCCGGCGTGTTATGAGTTAAAACCCTAGTATAGGATAATGGGGCATGAATAAAATGTTGAATTGAATATATAAACAGAAGTTGTACAAGAATTAATAGTAATAATTAGGCTTAGAAATAGTGCATTGCTTAAGTTTTACTTTTAAGTTTCACCGACCTTTTTTTTTTATTTCCTTTGATTGTGTAAATGTTTGAAATTGAATTGCAAATTCAAAGGTTCATTTGTTACGTAAAAAACGGTTTATTTGCCACGGAGTTGTAAATAAAGAATAGCAGAACTAAAAATTGGAACAAAATAATTAGCTCAAAATGTTAAAATCGAATAACATTGGTATTACGTTTTTATCTATTTCGGTTGTATAATTCTACTATTTTTGTGAAATTTTAGAAAGGAGCTGTATATATGCAGGGATATAATTAATGTGAATTATTTAAACATAATTAATGAACATATTTTCTTCACTTTTGATGTGTTGCTTTCCTCGTCATCTTTTTGCCCTTTAGTCATATTATCTGTATCAGTTGGTCTATCATCTATTACGCCTTACTCTTTCGTACTTCCTACTTGATTAAGGATTAAGCTGTCATGTATTCAGTATTTTTTTTTATATTTAATAATCTCATTGAATAATAGTGTATTTCACAATACATAATTAATAATTATATTTAATAGTATAATTTATAGTATATTTTGTGGTTAAGCTATTAAAATTGACCATAAACATACAAAAAAGGTAGCATATAACTGAAATAAATTTAGAAACTTTGTTCATTAGAAGCAGAACGGTTGTCTTAATATGCATCGAACTATTCCTTTATTAGTAAGATTTTTCAGTTTCATTATTTTAAAAATTATATGAAATATCTGAATTCAAAAATTACAATTGGAAACTATTTTTCCTCATTAAGAAATTTTTTACATCCGGAAGCATTTATCAGCTAAATTTTTTTTATTGTTATGTAAACGACGTGATAGAAGAAAATATTTTCTTTCAAAAAGCCAAAAAAAATTTCTTGAGTAGTTAATTTTTTTCTGTCCTTTCTAATATACTACGTGACACCTCCCCATCTTTTCTTTCCAAATCCCTTGCTTTACACCAATGAATTTTATTCAATCTAATGAAATTCTGAAGAAGTAACTAACATTCACTTTGAAAAAGAAAGACAGCAGGAGAACCGGATTTTTTTCATTCCGTACCAGAGATGTTACTTGTAAAAAAAGTTTCACAACTATCTTCCATCTGATTTTTCTCCCCCTTTTTCTTTTCCATCGCATCTATCTGGGACGATTCTGCATCTGAGTACGGATCGGAAGCCCTCCTTTCTCCATCCCTAGCGACAAACAATTAATTAAGCGGCCTTTCGTTCGCTTTGGGAGGGAAGGGGGGACGAAGAAGAAAGCCCGGGAGGGGGAGTTGCATTTGTTGCCAAGTCCCTTATTAAATTTCCAACATATTTTCTCTGGTCTGCGAATTAGCTTCCCTGCATTCCTTGCGCGCCCGGCATTAATGTGCCATTTTCTGGTCGACTGCCCCTCTGCGGTGTATGCATATAAAGGGGTAGGATGGATGAACCCATCTAGCTTTTAGAAGGAAATAGAACGGAAAAGAAAGGGGTGAGGCACCCTGTTGATGCCCTCCTCCCTTTTCTCGGGTGGCCACTAAGAGTTGTTGGGTCGTAAGAGTTCCAGGGTGGAATTTGGGTCTTAAACACGCGGGAAGTGATTTTTACCAGGAATTTTGCAGGAGTATCATTTTAATGAGCGGATAGCAGGTGAAAATTGGAATTGTGGCTATTGGATACTTCAAATAATAAACATTGTCTCTGTTTATTTTTGATTACTGTTACAATTGAACAGTTTGAATCAGTTTCCTCGGAGTTAAATGAAAATCAACATGAAATGTATATTTTTTTACTATTTCCTGTTTTCCTTTAATTTTTACGATCGTACGCAAATATATGCATTTTAAAGAAGTTACATTTAGATATATGCAACTGTGAAGATATGATTTTTGCACCAAGAGGAATTTTTTTTTTTTTTCAATAGAACAATAAGAGTATACATTTGCAACAATTGTTAAAATACATTAGCCAAAAGTAAATGGTTTTGTATTTAAACACTTTTTTCAACATTAAATTTATTTTATTTTAAGTTGACACATTTAATTATTTTTAATCCATTTCAGTTGCAATTATTCGAATACTTGCGAGATATTTCATTGATAATTCGTAGAAATATGATGCGTAGCTCTCACACTGTATTAATAATACCCCCTCCCCCCTTCCTTCTACAAAGTCCGCAACATATATAATATTTTGGCACTTCCAAAAAATAAGTCTTATTAATGCGGTCATTTTTATTTATTTTCC
>BMAV01013332.1:261700-282736 GCA_019973955.1 Trichonephila inaurata madagascariensis
ATCAAAATAAAATGACGTACATTATTTTTGTCCTAGATAATTAATTTACAATCGCATTTTTTCATAATGTTTATTCATGGAGATGGATGATGTAAAAGCAGTCATTAATATTATTTCATTAGGGAGATGTGCTTTCTTCTGACATGTGCATAAACATTTAGTTTTCTTACGAGTGAATATTCCTTTCAATTTGAGGAATAGTGTCTATCGCTTTAGCCCTTTCTGATTTCTTCAACCCCTACCCTGGAAAAGCCTTTTGGCCCATTGTTTGGGTTGATTGTTATTTATGTCGCTTCTTACGATAGTTAAGGTTAATAGGCTATGGAATCGACCGTTTCTTTCTCTCCATTGACTTAATGCGAGGCCGCCGCTTTCTCTGCAACCCATCTATTCCGATGGGGTTAATGGTTATGCCTTTGCTTTCTCTCGGTTTGTGTTCCTTCTAATTTCCTGAACCCGTTGGTTGGCGTAAAAAGGCGCCCATGGGGCCTCAGAGGGGTGCCTTACCATTTTTTTTCTCTTTCCCTTCATTATGAAGATGGATATCACCGATCGAAGTCATCTCTCGCTTCTAAAAGTTTTCCAGTAAGCAGATTTTATTGATGGAAGGGAAACCGATAAACGCATTCAAGGAGAAGTTTTGGATGAAAGCGATTTAATTATGGAATAAGGTGTTAAGTGTCACGGTGTTAATGACCTCGGCAGTCTTTCTATATCGCCAAACTGTACGTTTTAAAGAGTTAGAAATTATTTTAAAATTCTGTTATATCCATGCGTATCAGTAAACTGTCGTGATTTATGAAGAAAAGATTAATATTTATAACTATGTATTAACTTCTATATTGTAATTTTGGCTAACTGCTTATTGCTGAGTCTTATATATATTTTTTTAACATTGAAACGCTGCAGGGCTTGATAAAATTAAGTGCTTGGTATTGGACATTGTAACAAGGTAAACTTAAAAAATTCTTATAAAGTAATAATAAATATAATATATATATATGTGTATACTTTCATTGTCAAATGCATTCTAGTTACTTAATACACATACACACCAAAGAGCACTTCTGCTTTTTAATCTTCTGCGATAGACTTGTTTCAGCAGTGGTTCTTTCAAATGTTCATGTAATCATCCTGAAATATCGTGTTATTTTTTTCAATAGAATGTTTCCATTGAGAAGCATATGTTTTAGGATCAATTCGTAAGGAGTAATCTGTTAACATTTTATATAGAATGTTCTTGTAAATTAATTTTAAAATAAATACACATAACATACTAGCCGTTAACCGCCCACTTCGCTGAATATTTCATGATGTTGTATAAATACTGTTTTTAAATTAGCGATGTATAAGTGATCGAAAGACTTACCATATGTATTGAAAAAACAGTCTTACATCCGTCGTCTTTAAATTTAAAAAGGACTTGTATTTCTAAAACGGAAGTAATTATTTTTGACGCTCCTGTAACCCTTCTGGTAAGTCGATTTCTGTAAAACTCGTTTTTAGCGGATATCTATTCAACGAAAGGAATATGCTTATCAAATTTCATATCTGTTGGTCCAATACAGGGGTGTCCAACACAAATGACCTTGCGGGTCACTTCGGAAGAACATTATAATCTCGCGGGCCGCACATAAAAATATGACCTTTATATCAGATTAAGAAACAAAAAAACATTTATTGGAGTGAAATTATAATTATTGTTTTCATTATTTTTCATTTATACAGACATAGATAATACAATAATGCAATGATCAAATAATGTTTAAAATATTACATTTGCCATTTTCTTGAAAATTACGGTGTTCGTTTTGAATTGATCTTTAGTTACTCATTGGTGAAATTTGATAGTGCTGTCATTCGCGCAAACGATTAATTATACATTGTCCTTTATCTTTACCGTCCTGAATATTTTTTTGAACTTTAAAAAACATCTCTGACTACCTCTTGCTTTTTGGGTACTCCAAACAGAAAAGGAGGAGGAGAAACGAAAATCGCACACACAGAGAATCATGTACCATCCATAGTGAAGGATATGCATAATGCCATTCGGAATTTATTAAAAAAGTAATTTATTATAGAAAAATTGAACGTAACTGTTTGATAAAATATAAATCTATTTTAATCTAAAGGACATTTCTATTATCAAAAAGGATTTATTTTAAAACAAGAACAGGTAAAAGGCAAATACATTGTATATATATATATATATAAATTTCCCCTCAAATAAATTTCAAAATGAAAAAACTTTAAAAACCTGATATTTAAAAAATTTTTAAAACGAGTCGGTGGGCCGCAATTACGTACTGGCGGGCCACATGCTGGACACCCCTGGTCTAATAGTTTTGAGATTTTCGTCGGTTTTCTCCTTTATATATACACACACATACACCGTGTTGCTTTATAGTGCGACGTTAATATAACTCACTCTCACTTACACACACACCTATAAACATTAAAACTTTCTTAAAAAATAAATTGAAATTTTTTTTTTGAAACTGCGTTTGTTTATTAAGATTTTTTGCAAGCTGCGGAAAACTATTGCTTCTTTCCTAATTCATGTAATTTTCAGTGTTTCTTTTTTCACATTCGCCATTTAACAACATATTGTTAAATGACAACGTATTTTTTTAAAAATGAATATTTTCTCAATAATGAAAAATATCTAGTAAGGTACTAATTCTAAAGTAGAATGCCAAGAGAGAACATCTTCCTTATAGAAGCATTTCGCATTCTTCATGTTGCATAAAATCTATTACAAATCACCTTATGCCAAATTGAAAGATTTCAAGCCAAATTTTATATAGACGTATACGTATATTCTCTTTAGTATTTTTCTTCATCTGGAGAAGAGTAGGAAAAGGAAGATTCAAGTCCAGTCATTCGCCTCTCCCTTTGTTTCAATCGCACTTTTAGTAGAATGATGATGGAAGTAGGGGAGGGATTGGGTAAGCTTTTATAGCCGATTTCTTCCAGATTGGCGGAGAACGGATGTCGTTCCGTCTACTCTAGCACTCAGGAAATCGCCGCGATAACATTCAAATTACTCCCAATGCATTTTTCTTTCCGACCATTGACACTTTGAAGTCGTTTAGTTTCTCTTCTTTAACGCTCTTGCTCTTTTTTTTTAACTCTTCTAAGTGGTTGTAAAGCTGCTTCTCTCTCGTTTGTAGCTAGGCTGCGCGAAAGAATTTTTCTTTTGGTTTGAAAAAATAAACATATGTTTTATTAGGAGTACGGTGTATTTCGTCAATGAGCAATATGGCTTAGTTTCTTAAAATAAAAAACAATGTGAAGTGTATTTTTGCACTTAAATGTCGGTTTTCCTAATCTCATCTTTTTTTCTTCTAATAGATTTTGATGAAATTTTAAGAGATCAGATTATGTAGAAATCAGAGTTTTTGATGTGTAAAAGAAGAATTTCTTTTTTTAAAATGAACATATCTTCATTAAAAAAGTACCATTTTGTCTAATCCACATCATTAATTTAAATTTGAGAATTCGTTAGGGAATTTTAATTGCATTTTTCCATGATTGTCGTGGAATTTCAACCTTTTTTTTCCTGTTTTTAATCCTTTGTATCATCAACTGGACATATTGCATTAATTTTAATAATTTTATTTAATATTAGAACTTTAAAAAACTCAAATTTTGTTTTTTAATATTGAAATTTTTTCTGTTTTAACTTAAGTAATAAAATTATTTTTCCAAGTTATTGAGCAATTTATTATTATTATTATTATTATTATTATTTATGCTAATTTCTAATAATAAATTGCTCTGGTACTTGGAAAAATTGGTGCATGTGTATTTAAATCACATACCTATACGTACATACACTTAAATCTTATAATTAATATAAGACACAAAGAATTAAATATACAATGTACTGGGAAAATTCTTACAAAATCTTACACGAGATTCATTTATTTGAGTCATCTTCAAACGCTCCCCATTCTATTTTCCCCGCGACATTGTTTTCACGGCGCGCCGACTCTGCTAGCTGGAAAAATCGTTTTACAGAGACTCTTTTCCCCCTGACCTTCCCTTCAGTAGTCTCTGTTTCTTTAATCGTAGAGTTTTAATTCTCGTGGCCCACGGGGCGGAACACCGTTACGGTTCCGATTCCGGTGTAATTACAAATACGCGAATGCGAAATTTATGAGCCGACGCCCCTCCGAATACAAATGGCTTCATTGCTGCGTCGCTGGGAATTCCATTCGAAAAAGGAAGGGCTACTGTATTTTTTTTTTTTTTTTTAACTTTCCTAAAGAGAGAAAGCTTATAAGTTAAGCTATAGATTCAAATAAATGGTTTGTTGGAAACAATCAATCTCTGGTTGTATTGAAGGTGCCAGCGATACTTTAAGTTTTGTGTTCTGTGGAATATTTTTTTAAAAAAATTCTTGGCTTACATAAAAAAAAAAATTGAACCCAGTTTTATAATTCTATATACATGAAAGTAATTTAGAATTCTTTATTAATTATGATTTTCCCTTTCATAAAAACAGATATTGGGAAAATAATTTCGTATTATGAAATATGTATTCAGACTGCCGTAAATTATCCAATTTGTTTTATCTTAAAGTTTCAGTAAAAAAATAAGTTTATAATAAAAAATGCAACCTTTTCCATTTTGACCCTCCAGATTATGGAAATCATTTAAATTAATAAACCTATATTCATTTAAGATATTTTCTGTAAGTAATAAGTATTTAAAAATATTAAATTAATTTTCATTTTAATTTTAATGAAATTTTTAGTATTACTTTTTATAGATCAAAAATAAACTCAGGATATAACTGTGAATTGTGATTTCAAGGAAACGCATTGTCTGATACTCGAATAAATAAATGAATTAGGTACATTTTTATTCTACATTCCTTTGGAGGGGGAATTCGTTATTATTTTTTAATTCATTACTTATTTTCCTTATATTATTTATTAAAACTATAGAAAATGACAAGTTTATGAAATAAACCTGGTAAAATGAAAAGGCATGGGATATTTGCGAAGTCGTTTTCGTCTGCGTGTAAATTGATTTACCTATAAAAAATAGTTAGGATTATAGGATTATATTATGTGTGTGTTTGTGATTGATCAAGTGTGATTCCTTTTATTTGAAATTTAATTTTAACTTTCTAAGGATATATATACAAACATACACACACGTGTGTCCTTAATAACCTTCCATATTGATTAAGCATTATTAAAAAATCATAATAGGAAAATAATAAATACAATATGGATGCTCATAGGGTTCAGCAAATGTAAAGAATAAAAGGATAATCTGTTATTGTAAATTAACCGCACAAAAGTATTCATCCCAAATTAATGTTGCAAATCCTTCTAGGTCGCCAAATTATTTGCACCATATTTTAGTGTTGCTGTCCCCTCTCTTTGAATAACGCATGAACCAATCCGATCCCTGTCATCTCGCAGTTCTTATTCAAACAAGTTATTTCTCCACCCCTTAACCCCCAGAGAATCCGAGGGGGTTCCCATAAGGGAAGGTGGGAGGGATGAGAGGGTCATTGCACAGCCGTATTAGTTTTCTGTCTTGGTTTATTACAGCCTTCGCCACTGCTGAGACGAAATAAGGGAGGCCAGGGCGGAATGAATATTTTATGTGTCTGGAAAAGATTCGGAACATTACTCTGTAGCCAGATTCAAATCTAGAAATGGTTTATTTTGCCTCTTTCCAACTGTTGAGATGTATATTTTGTAATTTGTTTAGAGTTCTTATTTTGTTTTGGTTTATATAATGCAAAAGTGTATAAAACTGTTGAGACAGTGTTTATAGTGGAGTTGAAATCGTTTCTTATTCAGGTGGGGGGTTTGAGTTGATTTCTTGGGAAATATGTGTAAGTGGAGAGCATTTATTTTGTTTTTTCGTGGAATCTTTGTTTTAGAATGTTTTGTGTTCAGATTTTTTTTTTTTAAAGGTTTTACTGTTATTTTTGTTTATTCACCAATTTTAGTATTTGTGTAGGCTTCAACTTTTCTGATTGTAAAGCTGAGCTGTTTGTAAATTATGTTTTTAATCGTTTATTATTTTTTCCCCTACGATTTATTGTATATTCTATTTATTTTAAATTCGCGTGAGAGTCCCATTTAAAGAACATCACTGTGTTGATTATAGATTTTGTGAAGTGTTCTTTATCCCAGCCATATAACTTATTTCTGCCATTGTGTTAAACATTCATTTCAGGACAAGACTGTTATTGATCCTTATTTTAAAATTCTATTTCATGTTGAGCGAGATTATATCATGGTGTTTTTGTCAATTGAATTTAATTCAAAATTATTAAATACGGGACAAGTAGGTCATGCTTTGCTTAAATAAATGTTAATTTATATTTTTCAGGGACAAAGTGCCCTTTTTCCCCCGTATTTTATTTTTTTGCAGTGGCCGCTGTAGCTTAGTGGTCATGGTTACAATCTAGTGGCCGGTGTATCATGAGTTAGCCCTAGTGTTGTTTAAGACTCGTCATTTAGAGGGACTAAAGCTCGTTAAATCTGTTGAGAGACTCACAAGTTCTACCGTTGGCTTAGTGTAGTTTGGAGAGGGGGAGGGGAGGGAATCAGCTCTGGTGTCGTTCTCATCACTTGACTAGGGTTCAGAATTATGAGGTACGACGGTAGTAAACATCACTCGTTTCATCTTTTTACAGTTCTGGAGTGGCCGCTGTTACCTAGTGGTCAAGGTTACCGAGTCGTGGCTGGCGTGTCATGAGTTCGAGCCTAGTACCACTGAAGACCCGCCGTGTTAGCAGCGATTCACGTTAAATCTTTCTAGAGCTCAAACGTCCTCCCGTTGGTGTGGTTTGGTAGTTCGGAGAGGGATGTGACAGCTCAGGTGTCATCCTCGTTTCTTGACCATGGTTCAAAATTACGAGGTCCGTCGCCAAAAGCCCTAGAATAGCTGAACATTGCGACGTTAATATTCACTCACTCAAGTGTTATATACCTCCCACTCTTGATTTTATTTCATTATTTCGTTTGTAACAACTTTTGAAAGGCTTCAGTCAAGTAAATAGATTACAAAAGACGGTTTTACAAAACGTTTGACTGCATTAGAGATTTGTATTAGTGACTCATACTGCCTACTTTGATTATCAAGAAGAGTATTTTCTTTTTCATTAGTGGAGATCCAGATACTGAAGAATTTAAAATCGCACTGCAAGTCCCTTTTGGATTAATTTGTTTGATATCCTGTGGACCATGCGACTCTGTGCGTAATGCATAGTAGCTAATAAATCAAATAAATTACTGTTATAAACTTATCCAGTCAAAGTAGTAACTAACATAATTAAAAACATTTCTTCACTTTAATGGGGTTATCTTTTACCTCTTGGAAGTTAACTCCTCCGAAGAGCAACCGTCTTGCTCTGGCAATTCAGGAAAATGTGCGTGCCTTTGACAAGAGCGTCGCTTTCCCTCCAGGGAGGGGTGCCGAGAGTGCTTTGCAAACCGTAATGCAATCCCCTTGTCTTTCTACACCGACAAAGGAACTTTTAATGTACCTCTGTCCCCCTTGCAACAAGTCTGCCGCTGTCATCGCGTGATGCGACGGGGGTCTTCTTCGTCGTCTCCAGGGGGGTGGTGAGATGGAATAAGGAAATAGAAGTCGCATTACTTCCAGCTCTTGCGGCCTTTCCCGAGATCCCCCGGGCGTTCGGGGGTTAGTAATTGGATTCGGAGGGGTGAGTAGACATTCCAAAATTGGACTCGGGATTTAGTTTCGATGATTCTCTTTCTGCAGATGTAGACCGATGTAGAATGCGTAATCAGATCGGAGGTTCATTCTCCTGATGTAGGTTTTGCTGAGAGACCTCTTCCGTGTGCCATTCTAAGCCGAGCTTTCCTTATTTACTTAAGGAATCATGTGTTCGACAAGAATTGTTACTTTACCTTTTAGATTGCTTGAAACCGGAATGGAGTTTCTTTCCCTAAGTGATCCCTTTTCATTCGTGAGGAAAGTATTGCTTGTTTAAAATTTTAACTATTTCAGTGATGTGGTGGATGGGTTGTCCCATCCATCAGTGTACGAGAGTTACAAGGAAGATTACCCATAGACAAACAAATAAAATTTATTAACAATCCACAACAACATAACAAATCTCAACAACCCAAGTTAGGAAATGCACTTTTAGATAAATATGAGCAAAAGCGATGTAGACGAGATAATTGAATATTTAATTATAAATCGAATCACTTACTCTTGGAACGTCCTAGCAATACACCTTATAAATATTTGAAATTACGTTCTAAGTTAATCTACTTCAATACGACTCTATTCCTATTTAAACAGCTGATTGGCCAAATCGTCAATCTTAAATATTATTCAAATAACCTACGAATTACCCTCGACTAGCTTTACATTAATCACTAACTGCTATCCTTTAGCTACTATAACCTCTCTCTCCTTTGAAGCTGAAAGTTAATCCTTTTATATAAGCCTTGATTTGCATAAGTCACGTCTTCAATAGAATAATATTTAAAGAAACAGTTTTGCTTCAAGAGGATTAGTAGGAGGTACGCGAATAGACCCGTTACAATGTGGTCTGATTCTAAGAAAGTTATTTTCGTTTTGTATTCTTAGGCTTCAATAGCTTAATTGCATTATCATGATTCTCAGTTCGAAAAAGGGAGAAATAGAGAAGTTTTAAAGCATGAAAGATATTAAACTCTTCTATGCTGTAAAACAACCTCTATGTTCATTCCTGACAGGTTTGTCATATAAAAACCCTTTACTTGCACTTAAATTTTCAACTAGCGTAATGTATGCTTTTAAATTTTAATAAATGACAGATGTGTGAAATTTGAATTTGAATATAGAGAAAAGGAATCTCTCTTCTCTCTCTCTCTCTCTCTCTCTGAAGTTTTGCTAAGACATTTGAAGAAAAAAATTGAGTGACCATAACTTTTGGAATAATTTAAATATTTTATTGTAATTTGTAAACAAAGACGATATACTTTATTCTTGGTGAAAATTATTAATGTATAAAAGGAAATTAATTTTTTCCAGTTTTTCTCACCATTGAAAACATTGTTCTTTTTTGGAAACAAAATACCCACCAGGTTCTATTTCCTAACTTTTTCCAGTTCTAGAGAATGCAGTTTAAAGTAAACGAAGTCCATTTCACCTATAATACATTGTTAAAATTATTTTTTCTTGTGTCCAGAAAAGTTCTTTTATTTGTACAGTTAAAGTACAGTTTTTTTGTTAAATACGTCTCGTAATCTATTCTGCTCAATATTTTTCTAAATGGAAAAAATATCAATATATTATGCCACTATTGCTGAACAAAATTGATTGAAAAGGGTTTCTCGGTTCTTTTGGTGATATATAACTAAAGACGGTCATAAGTGAAATAAAATTGTAATATAAGCATAGTATGCTAGTTGGCTATGTTATCTTCTTCTTTATAAAGCGAATATTTTCTGAGTTATTATTGATTAATCTTGTTCTTTTGAAAAATCTTTATTCAAAATGCCAAACCACGAACTCAATTTGAAATAAATTGTTTACAAAATACATTCTGTTGATATATCACTAAGCCCCTTACAAAGTGTGGAAAACATTCCTTGCAAAAAAACTTCAACGTTTGTTGGAAATTCCCACAGACTCCTTTTCTTCATGAAGCAATTGTGTATTGCATCAATCCCGTATTTGTATTCAGCCCAACACCTCAGTGGAGCGATTAGGACAATAAAAACATACCAGGTGGAGACACGCCCTAAGATTACCGCTGTTTCCCCTCCCTCATGTCAGTGCAAAATTTGTTTCTTTTCGTAACACTACGCCTCCCTTGGAATTTTCGCATGGCTTTTTTAAATCTCTGCCCCAGAGACCGAGTGGCCAGTGGTCAAGCTCTGCGTGCAAGTCGAAGACGCACGCCTCTTTCTAGATATTAAAAACTGGGTAACTTATGGTTAATTACAGATCAGTTTTTTAAATGAATATTGGGTTGATTTTCTATTTATAAATATATTAATCCCTTAAGGGGGACATGGTACGATTTAATCAAAAAATTTGAATGATTTTCGTAATTTTTTTGGCTGCTTCCTATGTGTATGTATGATGTAAAACAGATTTTGTGCCCAAAATTTCATAAAAAGCGTTTTAATTTTTTAAGGGAAAAACTTGAAATTTATGACGTGATTTTAAAATGATACTCCTCCTACAAAAATTGACGTACATATATGAAATTTGATTTACAAGTACGTTAAACTATGTATAACAAAAGTTGGTATGGGTTTTTGTGATAACATGATTGGTATTCGTACAATACTTTTTATGAATGCTTATTGGAAGTTTCTTAAAAAGTGTGTAAATTCTAACTTCAATATTTTTTTAAAAAATAAGTATTTCTTTGATTGAAAAATGCGTACCAACTTTTGTTCCATGTACTATTAGCAACAAGTGAAAAATTTTCCAGGTATTAAGCACAATAGAAAAAAGCCTTAGCATATTTTAAATGAAGACAAACTAGTTATTTTATCTTTCTGAGATAAGTCAGTTTAAAGTTTTGATTTGTCATTGGAATGTGAACATAAACAAACGTAAAAGTTATCATGACTGCGTTTTTTAAGCTTAGAGCCTTCAAATTTTGTGACTTTGTAGAAAAGTATATAAAAAATAATTTACACTAAAAAAATTAGATTTGATATTTTGACCGATTTTTGTCATTTGAATCGCAATGGGTCCCCTTAACTGCCGCTGACGTAAATATATGCCTTTCTGAAATGCGATCCTTTTCTTTGCGCTGTTAGCAGTAAAACTGTTCCGAAAGCTTTTGAATGCAATAAAATGACATTGAGAGTTTTTGCGAAGAATTTATTTACTTCACAAAAGGATTAGCTCATTTATGCCTTTTTTTCCCACAATACACCGCACACGCACCTTTGTGAAAAACGATGGCACTGGGGAGCGAATCATGTAACTAAAGGGATTAAGAATTCCGTTTGATCGTCAGTATTCCCGTAATAGTTCACGGAAGGCTTATATATTCTAGGGCTATGTCATCAAAGGCGATTCTGTAGAATAGAAAGAAACTTAGTTTAAAACTTCAAAATTCTCAATTTATGTAATGAAAATTCCAAGAATGGAAGTAAGATTTTAATAATTTTGTCGTGTAACATTCTCCAAAATTAAGTCGTTTTGCAGCCTAAAAGTGACTTGGTTTTTATATATTAGGTATTAACAAAGGCTAATTAATTCCTCGGAATATTTTTTGATAGACATATCTTTATCATAATTTTTCAAACCATAATTCTGACATTGAAATAATATTTGACTTTACTGATATTAGTGATTTATCAATAATTTATAATTAAATATGCCGAAAAACAATTATAATCATTTTAAATTTCATTTTATAACTATTTTTACTTACGTCATATAATGTATTTCAATCTTATTTTTTACTACGGTCTTTTATTAAACTCATAGGTCTTCTTTATAGGCCCATTATAAATATTTAGAACCTATTCCAATTGCGTGCACTTGGATACCTCCGTTAGCTGTTCTGTTTTCTATTATACGACATAAATTTCGTTCAGCCAGCTTGGAATCTCATTGCAAATATGTCCATTTTCTTCCGCTCTAGATATTTGGCCATCCCTCTTTCCAAAAACAGTCGAACGTTGCAGTATTGGTTCGCCTCTTGACAAGACCACAAAATACATGGCACGGGTACCGACCTTTTCCCACCGCTGGGCGGCGCCATGTCTAGTTTCTATAGCAACCGATTCGTAATCGACTGTCGCCATATTACTAGCGACACGTGACAAATTGGCCGCGGCGCTGTTGCCACACTGCTGAAACTAATTAGTAAAAATGTTGTTCTCTGAATGGCTACGGCAGTATTCTTCGTAGAATAATGCATTGCCTTGTCTACTTTCTTCCACCCCCAACTTTTTTCCCCTTTATTTTCTCTCTCTTCCTTTTTATTTTATTTTTTCCCCTCTCTTTCGCCTTCTCCGTTTCTGTTTGCGACAAAACCTTTTGTCGTTTTCGGTACAAATGGTTGATGATGTGACACATGTCGATTTTCTCAAAAACCTTTTTTTTTTTTTTTTTTTATCCCTTCGTCTTTTCCCTTTCTTTTACTTTTTAAGTTACCTTTTTTTCCCTCTAGCTTCTACTCTTACTTGATTGACTGTTAGGAGGATTACTGCGGTTTCTTTTTAAGGGAGACATTAAGAGAAATATGCACATTTTATTCTTGTTATTTTTTTCCCCCTGCGTTTTGACTTTTATCGACCATTTGATGGTATCTACCGTTAAAGAAAGTCAGCTCTTCCATCATGATAATAGTATACAAAGTTATATTTTATTTACATATTTCGAATTTACTTTTTTGTAATATTGTTTGATAAATGATTTGTGTGCTAAATACGTTTATTTCTTTTCCAGGTGAGTGGTGATCTTGCAAGATCTCTCATTTTGATTGGTAATATAAACTCGTTTTTTTTTTTTTTAAATTACAAATTTAAATGATTGTGTGATGGATGGTCTTTAGATGTATAGTGAATTACTACTTGTAGAATACATGGATTCCTCGTGAGAAATTAACTACTTATCTTTTCATTTCAATATAATACCTATTACTGAACATTATAAAATGCTAGATATTATAACAGAAAAGATTATATAGTCGTTACCGTTACAGTTGAACCTGTTTTTGTGCGGTTAATAGGAACAGCATAAAAATAACCGCACAAAAAAAATATTCGAAAATTTCATGAATTCTTACATATAACAAATTCGTCGAAATACTGCAGAAATTTTTTTTTAATGCGGTCGCACAAAAATAAAATTGCATAAAAAATGACCGCACGAAATCAGGTTCTACTGTAGTAATAAATTACAAGAAAATAAAATTTAATAGATGTGTAATTATTATCCTTTGATTTTAAAATTAGTATTTTGGCGAAGATATGTGATAATTAAGTATGCTGTTTGCTTTTTTAATTTTCAAAAAAAATTAAATTAACGAGACTAATTTCAAAATTCAATTCTTAAGTTAATACGTAAATAGAAAAGAATGTTTCTCCGCTGATAAATAAATAATTGTTAAACATTATTTACTAAAAGTTTTTCACACAACCATGAAAACATTCCGAAAAATGAATAATGCGAAGTCAATGTCTGGTACGCTTCACGGTTTTGTTTGCGATGTTTAGTTTGATATTGCTTTGGGTGTTTGTGCATATTAGACGAAAATTCCACCCTTCCCCCACACTTTTTTTTTCTTTTCTTACTTGAAATAATTGAGATTTTGTTTGTGAATCCCTGCCTTTTTTAAAATTTACCACAAGACCATTCTAAGACCTTTCAAGACATATTGGATAAATCTAGTGATAACTAATATAAACATACCTTAGTTTGTGTAAAGTTTTCAGCAGGTGTTCATATTCCTGAATTATATATAAAATATTTCAAATTTAAAACTAGAAACTCGTAACAGTTACCATAAATTTTTTTTGCATAAAATCTGTTTTAGTAACATGGAAGAACCACAATTGGAGTTGGCATCAAATCATAATTCAGCTCCCTTTTTCTTAACAATTGGAAAAGTGAGAACAAGAAGTAATGTTTTATACATAAGATAATCTCTTGTTTCAAATGTCTTTGGTACATGCTTGTAGAATTGTTACGTATTTCAAACCTTAGATAAAAAAAATTCTAGACCTTAAGTGTGCTTTCAATAAAAGCGTTTATAGAGAACATTTCTCGGCCATGGGGTCATTGTTTATTGTCTGGCCTCGGACAAACGCAGACATCGAGTCTGGAATTTACAATAACTAAAGAATGTCGGTGACAATAGGTTGACGTATAGGCGAAGCCTGTATGAAAGTCGATACCTAGAGAATGGGGCTATAAGGCCCAGGTGTGTGATGAATGGGAGTTTCAGAAGTTGGATGAGAATTATGGTGCCCTTAGATTCCAGACAGACGAGGAATGTGTTTGTGTTTGCCGCACAAATGGGAGACGAATGTGGCCCGAGGACGAGGGCAGGCCTTTTTTTTGGCCTGCCAATGAGGAAGACGAGGGGCGTGTGGTGGACCCGCTCCGTGTGTTTAAAAGGGATTAATTTTGAGGAGAAAAGGGACGGAGGAAGAGGAAAAAACTTGGAGATGGAGCTCTGGATGGAAACAGAGATAGAGCCCTGAATGGAAAACTTGATGTAGAGCCCTGGAGGGAGAAAACTGGATAGGAGCCCTGAAGAGAAAAGGGAATAGCGGGTGCCTTTCGGAAAAAAGGATTGAACTCCCGAGGAAAAGACTGTCCACCCGGCTTGGCATATTTATTGGACTTTTTAGTAACATATGAAGCTATTAAATACTGTTTTAATTTTAAAATGAGGCTGTGACAAATTTTCTTGTTTGCTAACTACTGACGACGTTACAATCTCCTAGTTTTGAGAACTAAAAATTGGAGAACACTAGCAGGAAGGAGGCTGGCCTGGAAAAGGCTTCTTTTGAAGGCCAAGGCCCACCCTGGGCTGTCGAGCCACTGAGGAAGGAAGGAAGAGAATATTATTAAGTTCAAACGTTGCGAGGTTTGCAAAAGAAAATATTTTTAACGAAAGCAGTTTTCTTTTTTAGATCAAATTGTATAATTATATGCCCCTGTGAAATTAATTTTTGAAAATATTTTGTTTTGGGTTTGCGTTTATACTAAATTTTTCAAAAAAAGTCTCACTTCACATGTCCTTCTCTTAACTTAATTAAACGCGTCCCCCTTTTCTGTTCGCAATTACATTTATTACAGTTGTTTTGTTGGGGGCGAAATATCGGGTGAGTCTAAATTACGCAAATGGATAGAGACGAAGAGTAAGATTGAAAACCGCCGCTGCCTGTGAGTAATGAGGCGTTAATGGTCACGCACAAATTGAACTCCTCTTTGGAAGAGCGTCTCTTAATTCAGAATCTCGTTCGTATAATCCTTTACCGGTGCTGAAAACCATTTTCGTTCCGTAAAACTCCAAGGATTTTTAAACCGACCCCTAATTACAAGACGGTTAAGCCCACTCTTTCGCTCGTAATTTTACAACCACTTTTCTCTGCCTCCGCCTTCCGAAACGGCCGATTCCTTCTCAAAAGAGGCGAAATTTGAAAACTATTTTTGAATAGGGAACTGATAAATTCGAGCGTGTCGTCTGCTCATTAAGGGACGATAATCGCACCGGCGATTCGAGCGCGCCCTCTGCCGGAACTCCCCCTCCATCTTTTCGAACGGATGGGTTTGGAGAGGGAAAAATTGATGTACTTTTTTTATGAAATCCCTGAATTGTTGCGTAAAAATTTTTGTATCCAGACGACGCGAGATAATAAGGGTTTAGTTTTCCGCCTGGAAAAGAATTCGCTTTTCCTAGATTTGCATAAATAGTTCAGGTTCCTTTTATTAAGAGCTTCGGTTTGAAATTAAGTTCTGAGCCTAAAGAATGTAATAAAAAAAATTTAATGAGATTTGGTTTGTAATAGTTAGTGTAGATTATATTTATAGTAACAGTGCTGGTTATTGTAGTTGGTAAAGGAAGAGATAAAAAATATTCGTTAATTTAAGCTTGTTTGAAATTAAGGGGAAAATATCAATTCTTCAGTATGCTAAAAACAATTATCTTTCAATGTTAATAATCAATTAATAATTGCAATGAAATAATAATTTTAAAAAATCAACACAGATAGGAATAAATAAATTTCGGATTGCTTAAAATAGATATATATTTTTCCTGGCATGGTAAGCTTTTCTTAATAAATATTAAAATTTTATCTTTAAAAATTATTCAATTCCTACTACTAGTTTACTCTCTCTCATAAATATCTTGTTCAAATTTTCAATCGTCAATAAAATACTTTTTATTCATTCACCGAAGTTCAAATGAAGTTTTTTAAACTTGTAGTGGATGACACTTGATGTTTCAGTTTTTCAAATATTAATTAATTAAATTTTATTTTAAATTTATTCTGCGTTATTTCTGAAGAAGTTAGATTTATCTGCAACAGATGGTGCCAGTAAGTTTTTCTATTAAAGTAGGAATTGACTTGAATTTTTTTTATATTACTTGTTTTTAAAGAGTTTTACGTAGACTGAAGACTATTTTTGTGCTCACAAGTTTATTCTAAGAATATATTACAAAACATCTCCCTCCTTTGATCCCGACCATCGCCTCATGTGGAACTCGTGGTCAGAGTGTCACGGGTTCAAGTCATGATGCCGCTATTTACCCACCGTGTAGAGGTCAAAGCCACGAGGTCTCTCCGTCTCCAATATCCCTCGTGTTGATTTAAAATTGCGATATTAATATATCTTTATCGCCTCGTGATCCTTTTTTATATGTTTTTAAAATTCATAATATCAGGATCTGAATGAATTTAAATACTTGTACGCAGAAAATATTATTTTTTTCTTAAAACACGTAAATTATTGTTCTATAAATGAAACTCACTTTTTCCTACCCCCTCTCCCTCTAAATCGAACACAATTGTTCTGATTTTCACTCCTGGAATGAACTCTATCAGTATTTTGTCTTAAAGGCTATTGTTGATATTATATGCTAAATTACTATATCGGCTATTGAATCAAAGAAATGAAAATATTTTCATGTTAAGTCTTCTATCCCTTCAAAATGCTACGAGTTTTCTTTCTTTTGTATCATTTCATTTCATTTGATAATCCACTTTATTGTTCGGATGCAATTCACATTTTCTTCCAATACGTTCCTGTTGTGTAATTGAATATAAATGTGAATCGTTTCTTTGTTTTTGTAATTATTTTGGATGGTGCCTCTTGTTCATTTTGTTAAATCCTCCCTAACAAATTTCCGTGAAAAAGTACATTTTTCATTGATGTGGAACAATGCCCATTAAATAGGGATGTATATTGTTACCATTTTTAATTTCCTGTGGAACATACATCCAATCCTCGTTCTTTAAATTTCGATATCCTATTCCCTTATGTCACATTTCTCTTCGGGTTGTAGAAAAGTGGAGTGTGCCGCGCGCTGCTTGTGTTGTCGTGGCAGGTATACATCTGACGCAGTAGGTATCTGTAACTAGCCCCCCTCTCCCTTCGCTACTCGCTATACTTCCACGCGCTTCCAAGATCGATATTTCGCGTCAATCGATACACGCTCTCCCCTTATTTCCTATTGTTGAAAACGATCTTGTCGCTCCACCTCTTCGTGGGGGAGAGGGGGTTGCCCTGGGAAATACGGAAGAAAGCCCCTATTTATTGTTATACTCTTGCGAGTTCTCCTCCAAGGGTGTTGCGCCCTAAGGTAGACGCGCTGTACACAGTTTCCTGTGCCAATTCTCCGGGATTTGTGCTACGCGAATGTTTTTAGGGAAAGGGTTGACAAATGCTCGAAAGTCTCTATTGGTTGCTTGGCATGCAATAAAAAAACCAGGAGTTTCTTTTTTTTTTGTTTCAGAATCCGTATAACTGATTTATAAATACTTGTGGTTTGTTAGAAGCTGAAAACTTTTTTTTTCTGGCCTTTTGACACAATATTTTCTGAAAATATATTACTTCTTGTATAAGATATCGTATGCCTTTATAGTCCAACTGGCAGAAAGGCCAGTTGTGTGATTGTGAATTCGATTTCTGATTCCTCTAAAACAGGGGTGGGCAGACTTTTCTGGGGTACGCGCGCGGGCTAAATTCAAACTTTTTCAAGGTCCACGCACCCTCCAGTCTAGCTGATATCGGTGTTCCACTAATATTTCTTTTTCTATACGTATCTTCGATTTTAATGAAGGTGATCTCCCCAAAATGTCTTGGCTGTCCACCAGTCGATCGCGATTGACTTAATGTCCACTCCTGCTCTAAAAAACAGAACAACTGTAAGTAATATTAAATTCATCTAGTTTCTCAAAGTGTTCCCATGCTGTAGTATGACCGTCTGGAGACTGCTTTAGTCATCACTTTTTTTATCCCATGGAAATACTTTGTAAGTTAATGAAATCTGCCTCCGCAAGACTTGTATATTGCAACGTTGTTTTATTAAAAATTCTGGATTCAGATCGTAATGGACAACTGACTAAAGCTATAAGGGTCTGTCGAATTGCGACAATTATTTTATCGTTTTTAAGTTAAATAAATTCAATCTTCAAGACAAGAATATTAAAACACTGTTAAAATGGCTTCGTGAGAATCCTTCTCTCAAATCCAATCGTTTTATAAATTCTGCAACAAGTGAATAAATCTTTTTTCAGCAAAAAATTATGTTTATAGCTTTATTCAGTCATAATAGTATCGTTATTCGTAAATTTCTATTGTATAGGTTTTTCCCCATGGACCGGAAAAGTATCTTTACAAAGGAAGTGTACCAGATAATTTTACTTTGAAATACTGTACATAAAGAGAGTTATCACGTATCTAGATAACACTCACCATAATTTTTTTTTTATCTCTTTTATATGACAGCTAACGGATAAGATGCATTTCTAATACAGATGAAGCTCCACCTGTGCCTACTCACATAGTACGAATACTAACAAAGCAAGTACTTCCCCAAGAACTTGCTGCAATATCTATGCAGTTTATATCTCGATTCTACCGGCTGTGTTTCTCCAATATCCCCCTATATTAATAATTCATGCCTCTTCCCCATATTTCCCAGAGGTAATAAATAGCAGTGGAGGAAAGGACACATTCATAAAGGAAGGGGGGAGTGAAGATGCAGTGCCAAAGTGACACGTGAAGGTAGCAATTGCTCTCCGGAGGCGAGTTTTCAGCTCCTGTTATGTGATCTTCTGGGGATGAAAAAGCAGATGGCATCATTTGGGAAGGGAGACTTACCTCGGCTTCGAGACAGGAGGCAAAAAGACAAAGTAATGGCTCACGTCTTTCAATCATGGCTGTTGTCTTCTTCAGTAATCACCAATTGAAGACTTTCCCCCGTCCATGAAACGTTTGTCCTAGTCCCTGTAACTGGAAAAGGAACGGGAGTTCGTAGTTTAATATGATTGTGATGCTACATTGATCATGGTCATAAAGCGAGATGATCATGCAGACCTTGCATCCGAAAGAGGAAGTTAAGAGATTATTAAGGTTTTAGCGCGTCTATACATTTTTCCCATCTTGAAAAATTTCTTGATTCACTATTGACTTGATGGCATCTTGATAAAGGTATGGCGTTGCTTAAAATTTTATAGGGAAATATATTCATCTTAAAGAGATCTTTCAAATCCATTTAGATGTATCGAGGAAAAGTTATATTACATGAAAATTATTTTTGAAAAAGTAATTTTATGTAAACTACACATCTATTTTATTCTTACGTAAAGCAAATTTTAAATAAAATTTCTATTTTTATAAATATATGATGTTATTTCAGAAAGTTACGTATTTTCTGTATCTGAAGAAAATTTAATAACTCGTATTTGAAACTCTTTTTGATACTAAAAAAAAAAATACAGCATTTGAATTCTAGAATGCTACTTCTCTTTATCAAACTTCATGTTAAGAACTCGTAGAATTAGTACTACTTTGAATTACTTTATGTATCTGTATGAGGGTAAGAAATATGTATTGGAAAAAGCATTTTTGTCGTGGTTGATTAAGATCTCGTTTATTATTCAGATTCCTCGAGGGTGGTGGGGTTGGATGGATGGATAAATGCGATGGGTGAACGTGGCATGGATGGAGAAGCCATTAAATCAAACTCGAAATGATTATAAGCAAGAAATTGTAATTTAATTTAGACACTATAAATGACTACGCGAAATGCAAACTAGACAAGCTAAATGCATCTTCCAGAATAGGCAGTTGCAATTTTATAATTTGGACGAGATGTAACAACTCGGTCTTGACAATCTAAAAACCTATGTAATCTTACATAGCAAAAAATACGATGATATGGCTTTGGCACGATTTATTGTGGCAATATCGTCCGTACGCATCTGCATTCTTTATTCTTTTTTTAAATCATTTATCTCAATGACTACTAGTGACGTTCTTTTATACGGAAACGTTATTCTAGTTTAAAATGCCAGCTTGGTTGGACGGAAGAAATCCTTTGTTTGAGAGGATAGACCTTGCGGATAGCCCATTGTTACATCATCATTAACAAAAGAGGATTTGAACTGGGCATTCCAAAGCAAAGAATACGAAATTTGTTGCATTTGCATTATATTATTTATCTTAACCATAAATAAGAACAGCATACAACTACATCATATATACAGGTTTCCGATTGCAGGATCTTTTATTTATTAATTTCTATTATAAAAAGTATGACACTTTCCGAAGATTTTTTTATATATATATAAGAAGAGAGATTAACTCTTAATAACCTTACCACACCCATCCACACATTTCCTTCTCCAAACTACTTGTAAGGATGGGAGGATGGTTTCATTTGGAAGATGTATAACATATTGGTCGTTATATCTTAAGACAAAGGAATTCTAAGTGCTAATTTTTATACGAAAAAAACAAGGTAAAAAAAAAACTGAGCTTTGAGGATCAAGATCTTTTTTTACCAGGCCATATGACTAGCTAGAATACCCAAAGAAAAAAAGAAGAGATCTTAGCGGTGACCAAAATGGCGTCTGTTGTTGACTGTGCAAGGAAGAGGAGGATTGACCCGTGGCGTAAAAAATGAACATTTTCTGCGGAATAAAGATAAGAGGATTTATCTGGCAGTTGCTACGGAGACTGGGTTAACAACGGTTTCCATGGTGATGCCTCTCCCCCTCCCTTTACTCGGGTCTTAAGTGCGCCCAATTGAAATCCAGGCGCTCTCTTATTTGTGATGTTTGGGTTAGTTACGAGCCGAACATTGATCGAGTAATTAGGGAAACGGGAAAAGAAACATTTAAATTCAATGGAATTTGCCCTCTTTTCCCGATCTCATGATACATATTTGTCATTGTTCTCTATTACAATATGTCTGCAATTCGGAGACATAATCAGAGGATTCGTTGAAATCTTAATTTCAGCGCTTTGTATGCCAGATCCGCATTTAATGTTGTAATCCTATCAGAGTTATTAGTTTTATTTTGGGGGACTTTTTGT
>BMAV01013332.1:287736-303164 GCA_019973955.1 Trichonephila inaurata madagascariensis
TTTTCATTGTATTTCTGCTCTCATTCTTTCTTGGAAAAGGAAAAAGGAACCATTATTTCGGAAAGGTTTTGATGTTTTTATTTATTTTTTACCTCTTTGAATTAAAAACCGGTGGACAGTTTTCGACAGCAACCTTATTTTTAGATAGAGAATACTTCAGATAATATTATCCTAACCGAGAAGCAGGTTAATTTTTAATGAACAGAATGCTACCTCAAAAGCTTAATAGTTTCTAGTTTGACTTTTAACGAAAAACCATCTTGCAGAATAGTACAAACTTCTTGTTAAATTTAATTGGTTTCTAATATTATAGCTCAGGGGTTGATGTATACTTTTAAAGAATTTTTAAAGAAAAGAATTATAAATGTACATCTTTTAACTTAAAATCATAATTTGTATTAGAAAAGGTCTAATATTTTAAGAAATTATGAGACATTTCATAAATTATATACTTGATAGTTTAAATTACGTTAAACTATCAAGTATATAATGTATTCCGCCCTACTTTCAGTCAAGGCACCTGTTCTTAGTTGTCAACGTTTGATTCATTTTTTAATGTATAATGGTCGCTATGTCAACATATAGTGGATTTCAAGTTACTGTGGAATCATGGGTAATGTCACATTAGCTAAGTCTGACTCTGATCTTCCCAACTCTAATCCTCCTGTTTGTTATCAAAGTGCTAAAAGAATCATCATTGCTAGGTTAAAGGCCCATTTTGTACCAATTGTATCATTCCTTACGACCTGCCTAGACCTATCGGTATCGCTAACTTTAGAATTACAACTGGACATGATTACCTTACCATCTGTACAGATTCGGTTTAACAGATTCCCCAGCTTATTCTTTATGTAATACTATAAACATGTGAAGAAACCATTTTGTCTCTTGTTCCGGACTCGACGACGTAGCAGTGCTATTACTATTAAAGATCATTGTAGATTTTATTTTCCTGACTTGTATGGGGCTGCTCGTTATGGACTGATGGCAGTCCTGCTAAAGTGTGGCGTAGGATTAAAAAAAAAGCATATTTTCAAGTATATATTTTATACCATATTGTAAGTTTATGGAGATGGTGGCTGTTTGATAGCTGATTTGGATTCCCTGAAAACTGTGGTATATAATTCCAGATTTACCACAAATTATTTTTGCAATCATTTTTTTCAAAGTATTTTAGGTCTAAATGTACCTTTAAAATAACGAACAAGTGTATTAAGTATGGACTCTTAGTACGTGATTTATTACGAATAAATATTTTGGTGTCTAGTTATATACATTCCCTTTATCTTGGAGTGTGATTTTGTTTTGATGACCAACTGCAACAGAATTTGCGTAGGGAAGAACTGCTGCTGCGAATTTTGAATCATAATTACAATTTTAAAACAGCAGTTGTAAGCTATGATCACTAAATCTGAGCAATTTTGCAGTGATTTAATTAGATGCAACACATTTTTTTTGCCCATTATTTAAACGAGAAAAACATGTACAAGTATTGATTAATTTATCTTTAATCAAGGTGAGGAAAAAGCTGAATCATCATTGCTTAATTGACAGATGGGGGTACGTGATACTGCCGCAGTAAAAAGAACTGCTTGCATCATTACTACTGGTAAATACAACATATATCCCTTGAATACTGATCAGTAACATCCCCAGAGGAAAAGTTCATTATCATTACTCCAGCGCTGTACACCGCTATAAAACTAGGAAATCGAACACTCCTTCAACTCCCCCTTTCTATCGAGAAGCTTCTGGTTACCAATTTTTTTCTTTTTCCCTCCTCCACCCCATTCCATGTATGGGGGGTGCTTTACTGCAAACAGTCCCTCATCCGTGAAGTTGCAAACGAAATCAAATCCACACCTTCTAACGAAGACTCAACAAGCGGAGTCCCTGAAGTCTTCTGTGCAGCAGCAGTTGTTGGGTAGAGGAGGAAATGTAACGATTCGTAACAGTGATTAGAAAGGACAGAAGTTGATTGAAGCGCATCTTTTTCTTTGTTTTAGGGTTTCTTCATTTGGTTGAGTTTGGAGGATTCCTATTGTGGTGGGGTACTCCCCCTTCGCAAATTGAAAAAAAAAAAAAAGATTTTTTTTAATGATAGCTTATTCAATAGACTCCCAAAAGTTGCCTTTATTTTTATATTTCTTAATTAATATGTGCCCAATGGTCACGTATACTAGGATGGGCACAGTAGGCCCTGACCCTCATGGGTTTAGAGAAAATGCTAACATTGAATGAATTGTAAACACTCTAATTTCACATGATCACTAGGAATATGTATCAAAATGAATATGGAATGAACTTACTGGATGAATACATAAAATGGTGAAATATAATAATTAGAAATGGATAAACATGGGAAAGATTTTTTTTTCTTACAATATGGAAAGATGACATCCTAAAATAAAGAATTCTAATTGAAGGATTTTAGATTCAGTTGGACGTAAGAATGAGAAATCTTCTAATAGCGATTAAAATTCAGGCAACAGCAATGTTGTCCACAAAATAAGTTCTGTCTGGTTATTTATGTTGTTCAGTAGTGACGCGCATTTGCGGCTTTGAGTTGTTCGAGCTCAAAGGGCCAATTTGGCTGGATTGAAAAAAGAACGAGCTATAAAGGATGGACCTCGCTGTGGTTACGAACTCTCTCAATCACACACAATGTAAAACGAATCTAGTTTATTATTTTAAGGATTGAGATCATTGTTATAAAGTGGCTACAGGGAATCAGTTTGGCTGAGGCATATTACAGCCACTGCTGCGTAATTTGTGGTTGGTAAATTCTAGGAAATAATTACAAATTTTCATCGAATGATATGGCAGAAAGTGAGGGTTCAATTTAGCGTTTACTCTTGTTATTAGGTAGCAAACATAATTCATTTTTAAGTCCGAAACCTAACCTATGTACATTTTTAATAGCTAACAATCCGATTATTAATTTGGATTCTAGTTTCAAAGCTATTTAAATTTGTAGAAAATACAATGCAAAATTTAGTTTCTGAATACGCTAATTATCAATCCACACAATCTTGCATTTGCTCTACTAACAATGTGTCTAAATATTTACCCACTTTAATAATTTTCTACAAAGACCTCAATCCTTTCTGTCATCCATGAAACTGTAACATGTCGGGTGGAAACATCTTTGTTTCCTGGCATCGATTAATCTTCCGCTATGGATTCCAACTGACAGCTCTATGTATATTAATGCTTCGACAAATTAGATGAAATGACTCTCTCCAATCTTTACCATTATTTATTTTGTCTCTTGTATTCCTTGACCGGTTTTCTCAACTGGTCAAGGAATAAATCTATTTTCGTGTCCACACGAAAATTCATCCCTTTCATCCATCTTTGGACTATGTTTCGACCAACCTTCTTATCGATTTATCTTCTCTTCCCCCCCCCCTTCCATTTTTGTTCCATGCGAGAAATATTTAATTACCGTCCTGTTGCTATTGTCCAGTTCTTGGCCCACAGCCAAATGGCAAGCCTGGAGGATAAAAGTTCACGTTACCGTTCAATTTTCTGCCGGCACTTTAGTGTAAAGATATGGAAAGTATTCTTTTGTGATACAGGTAGAGGGTTTTGTGAAGTAAAGATGCATCACACACATAATGCTGATATCGGGCTTACAGTTGTGGAAGATTATTTTTTAAACAATATAAAAAATAAAAAAAAATTAAGAAAATTCCTACTTAGCTTAAAAAAGAAAAAAAATTATTTCAGCTATTTTTTATTAAATAGTTACAATTAATATAAATATGTATATACATATGATAGAATCACTACATTAAGTGGTAATTAATTTTTATTAATTATCATTAAAGTATCGTATTGCCATCCAAAACAATCGTGTATATAAAATTTCTGTTCAACTGAATGCTTTAAAACGTGAGAAAAAAACCTTTTCAAGTTTTGACACAAGACGCCAAAAGGGTCGCTAAGTCGCCAAAAATGATGCCAATGTGCTTGTATTTGTAATTCTTTAAATAATTAGTTTTAATCAATTAATTTTTATTCATTATAATTAAATTGCTGTATTGTCATCCAAAATAATCATGTATATAAAATTTCAGCTCAATTCAGCTCTTTAAAATGTATTTTATTAACGTTTGAAAATTCCACCAAAATGAATAAATAGAGAGGGTGAGAGCTAATAGTAGGAATTGAAAAATACAGCTCCGTACTGTGACTAAAAACACCTTTATTAAATCATTTCAATTTTAAGTAACGCGCAAGAGCGATGTGAAATTTCATTTCCATTTCTAAAAATGACTTTTTTAAAAATTTCAATCCTTCGCATTGCAACGAATTATATTCGCGATTCTGACTAATTCTCTTAGATTCATAAACTTTCCATCGCCGCGGCCCTCCTTTATGTATCAGCGTGACATCGTGGACCTCCAAGGTTTTGAACATCCCTGTCGCCTTAATTCCCTTGATCAAAACACGAATTCTAGTAAAATTTATTCATTGGTGCAATTTAGTGATTTAGTTTAGTATGGCACATCTTTCAATTTTCCACGAGGCCTTTCAGAGTCTGTAAAAGAGGAAAATTACAACGTTACATGAGACTCCGCGGATCCCCTAGAAAAGCGCTGTGGACCCCCAGAGGTCTGCTGTAAGAGAAATACTTTTGCGAACGAGTATTGAATATAAAACCTCTTTTCTGTAAAGGAACCGTGATTTATGTTAATGAGGGTTACTATTTAAAGTCTAGTCAAGTGGGAAGTTGTTGAATGTAATTGTTGTCATTGCTGAAATTACAACGTTAAGATAGTTCAAGGTGAAAGAATTATCCTGGACTTTTAAGGACTCGTATTATTACTGAGGGTCTGCTTTATTAATACTAAGTATAAGATTTATATACTAAATATTTTTTAATTCGTATTAAATTAACTTGCTTCTCTTAACTTACGTTGAATTCAGATAGCGATTTGAAAGTCATATTAATATATATATTTTAAGAAAATGTCTCATTCTTTGAGAACCCTCACACTTCAGCGGGCAAGGGTCCACTGCTGTTTTTGCTATGTTGCATTCTTAATTATATGCAAAGTAGTGTTACGAGAACTAAATACTAATTAAAAATGATGCTTTGGAAAATTTGTTTCACCATCAGTTCATATAATTCGTGTGGGAATTTCTTTATGGTTTTTTAGTTCTATGCGAGGTTTTTAAAACTTTTTTTAGAACATGATTTTATCTGGCTTATAATTGAATGCTGAAACATTTATTTACAAATGTTAAGTTTTTTATAGAACATAAAATAATGAAAATAAATAAGTTTATTATATATATATACAATTTTTACATGTAGAGTTTTAACTTAATGTCAGGACTTAACAGAAAGATTACTCAACAGAAAGATTCCTCTTTAAGTTAAGGTCAGTGGGATTTCAATCATATAATTAAAATTGGTCTAAAGATTTTTTTTGAAGCAATAACATACATTATATGTGATTGCAGCTAATTCGATAAAAAGAACCAGTGTATGATAGTACAGAAAAAGATGTTTAGAAATTTTTTTTTTTTTAAAAAAAAGTTTCTCTGTACTATTCTACCTTTATGAGAAAAGAATGCTCTTTTTGGAAAGAATCTCATTGAATCAGCGATTGTGTAGGGGTGTGAATATACGCCTCTATTCTTTCCCCTCCAAATAGAATATCTTTCACAATGAAGCCTTTTTCTCTTAGTTTGAAGGGGAGCGAGTAAGGGGTTATAGGCGGAATGGCTCCAATAAAATCTTGGCACCTGTGAATTCCGCTGTTTTTCTTGCCCACCTTTCCTAATACCTCCGCCCTCAACTTTCGGATTTAGGAGAGCACCCTCCATCGCTCCCTCTTGATTAAATGGATTCTTTGGCAGGGGGTTATGCTGCTGTCTCGAGGGGGAAGGGAAGGAATGATGCCAAAACGAAAATGCGAAATGGTTTCTATATCTCTTTTACCCATCCTGGGATAAAACCCTTCTTGAGTTTACATTTTTATTCGCTTTCTTTGTCTTTTCATTCACTCTCAATTCGAACCCTCCCACTTTATATGTATGTATATATATCAGACACGGCGGATTTTCCCTTTTTTTCCCCCTCTCTGTTGTCCAAATTCGCTTTCTCTTCGAGTCTTAAATCGAAATGGAAAGCAATTCCTTCCTTTTTAACAGGTGACAATTTTCTCATGCCTGCTCCTATCGTTTTCACTTTCCGTTTCCTCCCTCTTCCCTTCTGATATCCATTTCCCATCGTCCCGTTCTGCCCCGAAAAGGGAAGAAAAAATACATCTCTCTCTTTGTTAGGCTATCGTTATTATTTATTTTATCGACGGGAACGACAACAGGTGGCAGAAAGAGCCCCCGGTTCTCAGATTAGGGTGGTGGCTGTGGATTTCGTTGTGCCTTATCACCCCCATTAGGGTCTCCCTCATTGGTCCCTGCATGTCAACCATGCATCCCTCCTTTCGTGAGGATTAAAGCTAGAAAGAGAGACATTTTCAGAGTCTGACTAATGGTGTTATTTGAAGGGTGACATCCATTTCCAATTAGTTGTCACATTAATGCCTTTATGTATCCCATTGGAAGTGAAGTATGTTTAATGGAAAATTTCAGAAACAAAACTCCTACTCTTTAACGCTTTTTAAATACATTCCAAGTATATGTGTCTACATTTTTTAATGGTTTCTTAAGGTATTGTATGTTGAAGAAGGAATTTTTTTTTTTTTATTAGCCGTTACAATTTAGCTTTGGATATAAAAGAACCAGTGGGATCTCTCAATTTTAATCCCTAAAGTTCGTTTCCATTATCTCGTTCAATTTAACTAGGAATAATATAACCAATATTTGGCGCAGTTTAGACCAAAAATTGTCATTATCGCATTAAAAGCTGACATTCATCATTAAACCTACAAGTATTATCTTTCGCTCACAAGTAAAAGTTTTCTCCTCTTCATGGAATTTTTGAGTCCCTATTATTTCTTTCGTCCATTAGTCATTGAAACTTAAAACATGAGCAAAATGAAACTCAAAATCCCCAATTGTTTTGTTGTGTACTGTTCTATATAGGAATTGGGCATCGAAATAGTCGACATATAGCTGTTAAATCTTCATTTAGTAGGATTTCTACCATTATTACATTTCTATATTGTGATATTTCGAAATGCATTCAAGAAGTTATGCAATATCGATGGAGGGATCTCGAAGTAAATAAGCACATTGAGTTAAGTGAAACCCTTTTCTCATTGGAAGTCTTTTAATCTCGGAGAGAAGTTATACTAACATGTTTGAGTATTGGGCATAAGAGATTTACGCATGAACATCTTTGTTAAAGATGGGATTTCTCTAAGTGTAAGTTCCACTGCATTTGTGTGTCCACTGACTATGTACATCTTGACTGAATATTTCATAGTTCTGCTTAGTTTAAACATTTTAAATCATTCACTTTAACTTTATTCAGTAAATCCCTGAACAAAATTATTTTTTCTTTACATATAACATCGGTTTTTATACGCATGTATTTGATTTTATGGCAAATTCTTCTCATTCAATGTATTATTATCGATAGTTAGGGTTTTAAATTATTCCACTTCATAAAGAAAAAAAAAATTTTTACCTTGTGTTTTCCGAAATATGTCTAATGAGGACTCCAACTTGTTTATAATTATAAAAAATACATATCAAATTACTTTTTAAAGAAATTTGTTCGTAAAACGTATTGAAGTAAATGATGCTATAATAAGTTATCTGTAACTCCTGTTTATACTCGTATATATAACCTTAGAGCACTCATTAATATTAAACAATCTCGTCTGTTATATATACATTTATGTAAAAAACATGTATCTACAAGAAAGCTTGGTCATGTATCTAATAAGGCTTGGTCATACATGTAAAGATTACTTTGAAGCTGGACGCTCGCATGGGGAGCTGGGATCCAGATTTGTACTCTTTTTAAATCGTAGATGATAAACGATTTTAAGACACTATTTAGAAACTCTCATACTTTTATACAAGCTCAGTAGCGCAACAGCCCACGATGGCCAAGAGGCCTACTGTGCCTATCTCAGTTTACGTGATCTTTGGTTTTGGGGTGCATGTGCAGATGTTTCGGTCAAGTGGGAAGTCTGACGCGAAACCCCTAGTGTTCAATTCCGAAGCAAGCTTGGTACTCATTTATCGACCCACTGAAGGGCTAAATGATTGAGTCGACTTTGCCCAGCCCGGGATTTGAGCCTTGGAAGCACGAACCTGTGGTTTGGAAGCGCGATACACTACCACTCAGCCACTGGGCTTCGCCATACCTTTAAGAAACTATTTAATAATGATTAGTGAAGTCTGAACTCATTAAAATATTTTTCCTCCCACTTAAATCTCATTCCAAGATTAATGAACAACCGATGAGCATTTGATTTAGAAACTGTTTGATTTAAATATACTAGTATGAATTTTGATTATCTCCAATATTGAATTTCACCTCGTCTCTCATGAAATACGTAAAACAAATCCAAAAGCAGTCTTGTATTGTGTTTTAAGGTATTGAATTTCCTTCAAGTTTACATTCTTTCCTACAACATAAATAAATGGCGCTATAAAATTGTCTGCTGTAACTCCCTTGCATAGGTGTATACTCCTTACATCCCTAAAAAGGGAAATTCGCTTCTCGATTTGAATGGAGCCATTTATCCTTATACGTGCCTTTTTGATCTGGATAAAAACACTTCATCCTGGAGTGTTCACCTTGCCTCTTTCGATCCTTTTTACCACTCTTCCTCTCCAGGGTTCGAAAACAAATTCTTGCGTCGCCATAATTCAAGATGAGCATTTGCACCGAAATATCTGTAATTTCTTTCCACGGATCGGGTTTTGGAACTCCTTTTCCACCCATTTTCCGTCTTAGGAATTCTCTCCACGAGTCCAGAATACAGAATGTACTCTCGTGACGTGGCTCTGCGCCAAAAGGATGCCCACCCCCTTTCTTCCCTCTTTTGCTATGTATGTGGCATTTTCTGCAATTCTTAAGAAATCTCATTGCGTTTTGCAAATCTTCTATTCTGCTTTTCCTAAACTTATTTTTTTTAGCTTAGTCGAGGATTGCTGATATAGATATTGCACACACTGAAACTGTTAAGTGAAGGTTCAATGTTCTGAATAAAAAAAACCCACCGCACCCCCACTTTTTGTATATAATGTACACTACTGGATATTATAATGGTAACGCCATCAAAGAGGGATGATACAAACGTCAAATTCGCTCTAAAAGAAGATGCTAGGATATGCAAATGATTATCATCTAAGCGCAGTCGAACAACGAAGAAAAAGATGTCTCATTATGTAAAAAGAAAATTATGCAGTGGATTTCTCATTCGGAAATCGCGTTTTAATGTTTGTTGGTTGTGAGAAGATCTAGGTATGCCTCATGTATGAAGATGAAACAACTAGTGTCGGAATTCGATAGCAGCCTATCGAATAGACAGCTTATCGTGCCATAATAATGCTACTTATTTGGAATCTGATTGCCTTGTGAATGTGGAATCAATGGGTTCCTATGGGTCATACTGCCTCCCGCTGCTTCCTCCCTAAAAGACTGACATGTTGTCAAGTCGGACTTGCGGGAATAGGCAACCGCATTAGACCTTGAGTCAGGAAATGGATTCGTTAGCTGCGCGACAAGTAACGGCTTGGGCTGTGTGCCGGTGCCTGTAGCAGTTCGGACCGACTGTACGGTGACAATAATCGCGGTTTCCTGTGACACTATAACATAGAGACGCGTAGCAACAGTGATGCCCTCGACGATAAAACTGAATACTGGATTGGCACCGCGTTTTCTTTTCTGATGAGTCTTGGTTCTGTGGCCGGCATCCTAATAGACGTATCCGTGTCCGAAGGCACCGAGAAAAATGCACTTGACTTGCTTGCATTCGACATCATCATACGAACCTTGTACCAGGTGCGGTGGTATGTGCATTCATTGACAAGAACACCTTTTGTTCATGTCGTTAATAATCTGAACATATGTCGTTAGATTTCTCATCCTGGTACCAGTACCTATGCCGTATCTTCGTGAGCCTTGGAGACGTCATTTTTCAACAAGACAACGCAAAACTACATGTTGCCCTTAAGTGCCATGTCATAGGTGTTCGACTGTTGGCCTGGTCACCATGATAGTCTGGTCTTTTATCCACTACAAACATCTTGCCATCAGTTGATGAGAGACTGGGCAGCCGCTGCGGTTGGTGAAGTGTCGCATAAACTTTAGGCAGCATGGAATGATTTGACCATATGTGTCATTCAGTCCGAGTTAGACTCGATGCTACTGTCTGTATACGTATAAGTAAAGTTTTATTTGCTTTATTTGCTCCTGGTATTTAAATTTTAATGGCCAGCAGTGCATGTGTCTGTGTAATAGAGCTTTGATCCTCAATTAAAACGGCTTCCTCTGATTACAAACATAAATTATTGTTGGTATGTTTGTCAATTTCAATTATATTGTTACATATCAGTGTCAAGTGAAATAAGGATGTGATTCGTGTATCTAAAGTAAAATAAACACACAAGCTTGCATTGAAAAATACGCTCTGAATAGCGATTATCCTCTAATATAGAGGAGAATCGCCTCTCTTCTATATATCCCTCTAATATAATTCTTTATATTAGATTTTTTTTAAAAAAATTTATTATTAATTATTGTACGTGAAAAAGTATTGTTTCTTTATTAATTCGTACCCATGTATCAGTTTTTACAAAATTAAATTTTAAAACTTGTTGAATTTATAATCACTCGTCCTTTTCTCTAAATATTCAACTTTCAAATGGAAAATAACAGTTCAAAATACTGTAATCTTTTGTCTTCAGTTTCGTTATATAAATATTTTGAATTTGTCCAGTGAGTTTTTTTTTTAAAAAAAAAATCCTATTTGAATTTTTTCCCCCTTCATATTTATTATCATAAGTTGTTTAGCATTATTTTATTACACTTCATCCCCCGGAGAATTAAGTTGAATGAGTTTATTTTTCAACTGTCGTAACAACTAAGCCGAAGTAGATACGCGGAATTCTTTCTATCATGAAGCTTTACATGTTGATCTCGTCATTTTTCAAAGTATATATCTGCCTAAAGATCAGGTGCGATCGGTGTAATGTATGACTGGAGATCGTTGAAACGATCTTAGCATGATCCCCTTTAACATGTGAATACTTTTATCCCGAAGACTAGTTCGATAAAATATATATTCGTAAAATACTTTTTTGTAAATATAGATCAACATTTATTTTCAGTATATTTATATTCAAAAGAGAACTTTAATATCAGTTTAAAAAAAAATTTGATCACCCATATCTAGATATATATTTTTTACCTTAAAAAAAAATTGTTTGGTATGCATTCAGTAAATAATTTTTGAAATTTCTATTCCTATGCAGACACTTTCATAGAATTTAACAAAATTCGACTTAACTTAATTTGTATGTGGCTATATATAGTATAACTTTAATATGTATGTACTAACATTTTAATTGTATGTGTTTATCGTCCAAATATACATGGATCAGTGTTTATTCTCTTGACCTGAAAAGGGCGAGATTGGAGAAATCGCTTGTATTTCATAAAATTACAATTTTTCCCCCATGAGTGAGCGGTTAAGAAAGAATGAATATCACACATCTATAATAACCAGTTGCGGAAACAGGAATTTTTCAAGGGGAGGGGGGGGCAGGGTCGAAAGTCCACCGTTCTCGTATCATTCTCCAATACGCCGCCCAACATATTCTTTTGATTTTGTCGATTTTCGGGAACAAAAAACAGTAAATTAATTATTGAATAAATAATAAGCATTAATTAATAAAATTAATTATTAATAACAAATACTTACTTAAGGAAATTTTACGTACTATATATACATAAGATTATAATCAATCGAACAAAATCAAGGGCTCTGAGTGTGTCTGGACCCAGAGACCCTCCCCCCTTGTGTGCGCCATTTATAACTCATGCGTATAAATTGTGGGAAATATATGCTTAAAGAATTCTGGTTAGCATATAATATAGCTCATGATCATCATGATCACACTAGACTCTTCTAGAACAGGCATCGCATGAATTGTCTCTTATTGTTTTATTCTTATGGGATCCCAAGCGGTTACTCTACAGTAGAGTATTCACATGACTGTAAAGCAGAACTGCTCAGTGGATTGTTTATGAACTCTATTTCTCACACCGCATAATGCTGTAACACTCAAAAAGCATGTGGTTAACATCTCAGAAGTCGTTTTCTTTCTTCTAAACCGCTCTCATGCTTTCTGTTCCAATGACGTAACGGAGAATATTAGGACCCTCCCTCCTCCCCCCCTACAAAATCAGGTTTGGGACCATAATCCGTACTCAATTCAATCAAACTTTGGGCCTCCTAGAACCCTGCCCTCCTCGCGATGCGGGGGTGTACGCTACGCCATTGCTCTGTTCCCTTTTGGTCTGCGATCTCTCATATCCTGTGGGTGGAGAGACGTCCATTGAAGCCCCGCTTTAAAATAGGGCAAGCGTTAGAAAAAAAAGTGTTAACACATCTACTTATTATGACTTAACATTAGGTATGGAGAAAGTTTTAAATATACACTTTCATTAGATAGCATTGTTTTAAATGAAGTAGTGTGAAATTTTTAAAAGAATATAAATGTGGTTAAAAGTTAAAAAATTTAACTTGGAACAATTACTTTTATTTGTTCCCATCAGTATAATGTTGCACGCTTATTATCACTGACGGTTACAAGTCCAAAATTAAAATAGCTATGCTAGTATTTAATTCGTTACTAAGCTAATTATATTTGATAAGCTAACCACAAACTTAAGTCATCCTTTTCTTCAATTTTGAATGGACACAAAACCCCTGTCTTTGAAGAACACTGTATGTGAAATGGAACACTATCCTAATTTCGATTTTGAAATTTAAAATAACTAGCTGAATCTTGGATTGAAAATAATTTCAGTCTTCAGATAATAAGGATAAACCACTAAATATTTATCGGACATCCGATATCCTCCTCTAAAACTATTCTACAGTCTTGCAACTCACGAAATGAAATTAGGAATCATTCATTTAAAGAAATGGAAATCCTTTGGAAACCTTTTGGGGGAATCAATAATCTACATGGAGAACGTGAGAGAAACCTTATAGGGTAATTCTCTCTGCACTGTGTCAGCTTGACAGGTCAGAATTGAGAAGCCTTCCAAGACTAGAAAATCTTGTGTGTATGTGTAGGGGACCGTGCACTAATAATCTGACGAAAGGGTTTTGTTCAAAAGGGACTTGCGCAGTGAGCTAGCATGCGAAATGAAGTGAAGTGGCCGTGTCTTTCGGTTTGATTAACGAGGAGGAGTCGGTGTTCTTTACCCAACTTTTCTTTAAATTATTTATGGGGCACAATGTTTAGCACGCGAGCCTCTCATTGGGCGGACAAATTGGATACATTGTCTGGGATCATGAGAGCGGGCAGCGAATCATTTGTTTATTGGAAGGTCGCGAGCACAGGATTTTGGAGGTGTGGAGTTCTTGTCTAGGTTCAGTTGTGAATACTAATTTCGAAAAGCGGTAGGAGTTTTTGGAAAATTTTAAAGCCGACATGTCATCTAGTACGTATTTTTTTTTTTAAAAAAAGTTTTTACCTTAAGAGATAAAATATGAGTTTCTTTGTGAAATATTTGACAAAAGGTGTAAAATATAAGATAAGTTTTGTTGTAAATTGACAAAAAGTGTATTGGGAAAAAATTTTTAATGTATTTCATTGTATACACACTTAAAAAAGCAGTTTTGTAAAAAAATATTTTTTTCTATCTTTTAATATTGCTTAATATTTGATATTTGTCTTCCTCTTTTTTATAGAAATAAATGTGTAATTTAAATTATTTTATTTCTTTTGTAAAACCATGCATAAATATTTAAATGCCTTTTTAAAAGATTTTATCGATTTTTATTATTCTCTGAAATTTTTTGTATACAAACTTTCTAAATTGCAATTTTTTTCTTTTCTAGATAATTCAAGGAAGTGACGCAATTTACATTCCTGCAGCCGCTATGAAGAAGCGGCAGAAGCGGTGGTTTTCACCGCTCGTCCTATTCTGCGCCATCCTTGGATTGGCTGACCTTTCTCTGGCCGTCGGCACCATCCCCACCACCACGGAGACCCCGTCCTACCCCACCTTTGAAGATCCCACCGTCGAGAAATTCAACCACATGACGGTCCATGATTATACGGAGCGAGTCTACATTGGTGCGGTCAACCGCATCTATCAGCTCTCCAGGGATCTGAAGCAGGAGGACGTAGCCATAATGGGCCCCATGGACGACAGCCCTAAATGTCCTGTCACGCAGGTGTGCCCAAATGAGCCGAAACGCCCCACTGATTACTACAATAAGGCCCTGGTGGTGGACTACTCTCAGAGCAAGCTTATCGCTTGCGGGAGTCTATTCCAAGGAACTTGCACAGTTCATGATTTGAATGCGGTCTCCAACTATGAAACCCCGGCTAGTGAATCAGTGGTAGCCAACAATGCTACCGCCTCTACCGTTGCTTTTATTGCGCCCGGGCCGAAGAATCTCCCAAGAACACATGTTTTGTATGTAGGGGTTTCGTACACCGGCAACGGACCTTACCGTTCAGATGTTCCAGCAGTGAGTAGCCGAAGTCTAGATCCCAGCAACATGTTCGTGATCGCCCACAGTGGAGTGACCACTGGAACTAAGATCATGTTAAACAGCATGTCACGTGAGATCTACCCTATAACGTATGTGTATGGCTTCAGCAGCAAGGGTTTCTCGTATTTCGTGACCGTACAGAAGATGTCAACTGACCCACCGAGGCCATTCATCTCTAAGCTAGTACGTGTGTGCCAGCGGGATGTGCAATACTATTCGTACACGGAGGTACCCCTGGTATGTCGGACTGATGGTACCGACTACAATCTGGCTCAGGCTGCATATGTGGGTCGACCAGGTTCTGAGCTGGCAAAATCGCTGGGCATTTCGGCTCAAGATAGCGTGCTGTTTGCAGTATTTGCAAAGTCAAAAGACGAAGCGGACATCTACAATAAACCTAGTCCCAACTCGGCCCTGTGCGTGTATGCCTTGTCTGCCGTACACCGGAAATTTACCCAGAACATTCAGCATTGCTTTAATGGTAACGGAGAACGAGGTCTAGATTTTATCAACCCTAGTCAGCCATGCTACCCAACGGTGAGTTTGATAAAACTTTTTATTTATTATTCGAACCACATACACTACTTTAGTCACAATTATTAATAATTTGAGAAACGAAACTCTTAAGGTATCCTACTACGTTCGGAGCCGTGATTTTGCAAGAGCGCATAAATGGATAATTTTCATGATGTTTAGGGTCACTTAGATTAGAATACATGTATAAAATTGTTTTAAGGACATTATTAC
>BMAV01013332.1:311574-339247 GCA_019973955.1 Trichonephila inaurata madagascariensis
AGAGAAAAGATTTTTTAATTTTAAGAAATACTATGAATGTTACTACTTTTCCTTCTGTGTCGAATACAGTAATGATATTCATCTCCAAATCTGCTTCATAGGAACAAAATAAATTCATCAGTACAATAATAAGTAAATGCAAAACTTTTCTTATAAAAGCATGAAAATAACTGAACCAATGTTTAATTTTGTACAGACTTTCTTATGATATATATATTTTTTTTTTTGAGTTTTGCAAAAATTGTCTAAAGCAGTAAAGAATAAATTTCGAGCTTTGAAAAAAAAGCATAAGGAAACAAAATATCCTATTTTTGACAAGAAGACATAAAACTTTTTAAAGTTTTCTTATATATTGTAGCTAAAATATTTTTAATGGTTTTCTATTAATAAAGAAAGAATAAGGCAGTCTGCCTCTTACCTGACTGAATTTCTGATAGTGCGATCAGCAGGCCTGTGTTTAAAATGGAGCAATTAGGCTTCTCCTCATGTGGTCAAAGAAGACCCCTACCTGACCACGCACTGTCTTTCATTAACTGACTCCTTATTTTATCTTGCATAATAAGAAAATGGGAGAATATCCTGAGCACTTCATTTTTCTTCCTTATCACAAAAAAAATGTACCCATCTGACCTGCAGTTTAAGGCCATTAGAGCCTCTCTATTAAAATACTGTCTTCCGCACTTTTTTCACTTTTACAGCAGGCGTTTTTAAAGTCTTATTTTTTTTCTCAACCCCTCCACGCTTTTCTATTCTGGAGAACTTGCGATAGACTTTCACTGCACCTTAGTAGCTGTCACCGCTAAACGGCCTATTTTTTATAATTAGTCATTAGCGACGGAACCAGCTGAGGTAATTTCGCCTAGCCTTGCGAAGGCTGACACTTTATAAAAGTCGCCTTCTATTATACGATGGGAAGAAGAAAAAAGTTCTTTTGTTCTAAAAGAACAGGAGAACAAAGAACTTCCATCCTTTTTCCATTCTAGATATATCGTATAGGTACCCCCCCCCCCCTTTTTAATTCACAGTTCCACAGAATGGAACAAGGGAGGGGGTGATTTATTTTTAGAAAGCGCTCACTCCCCCTCTTCATTAAAGGGGGGTGTCCGCCGCCATTAATAAGGATTAGCCATCGACTGGCAGAAGATTTTTAACTTCCCTTTAATCGTCCGGAGCTGGAAACAAAAAGGAGGGGTGCACCCGGGGAGGGGGGAGGTGAGATTTAGCAGCTCCAGAAAATTAGATACTCGTGTCGACTGTCTTTCTGTCGTTATTAATAAAGATTACTTGCTTCTCAATTTGTTTTTCACCCTTTCTTTTAACTCAGGACTGTATTTATTGACGTTGATTGTCTCTGATTTACTGCTTTCGGTTATTGAATAGTTACTAACGGTACACGTTTGTTTTTTCGAGCGCGAGTAAGCTCAAAATACCGGCGAAAGTACATTTGTAATATTTTTTTTTTTCTTAATGAATAGTCTGAGAAAGGTTTTTACATAAGATATGCTTTTTTTTTTCTTTTGTAAGATTTGGAACTTTTTGTGAAGAAATTACTTTTTATCCGAGCGGAAAAAAGCCACCAGTGTTCTTTTTTTTTTTTTTGCAAACAAAGGAAAATGGGAGGAGTTCTATATTGTTGAAGCACATTACATCAAAGTAAAGCACTTATCCATAAAACTTATGGATAAGCCAAAAAAAGTTGTAAAGGAAATAAGTTTGAGATTATCTATTTTGTGTGGTTATACAAGCATGGTTATGGTCATTGACTCGTGGCCGGCGTGTCATGAATTCAAGGCTTCTGCTATTCTTGACCGGCCGTACAGAGGGGGCTGTAACGTCGTTAGTAGTTAGCAAACAAGAAAATTTGTCACAGCCTCATTTTAAAATTAAAACAGTATTTAATAGCTTCATGTGTTATTTAAAAAGTCCAATAAATATGCCAAGCCGGGCGGACAGTCTTTTCCTCGGGAGTTCAATCCTTTTTTCCGAAAGGCACCCGCTATTCCCTTTTTTCTTCAGGGCTCCTATCCAGTTTTCTCCCTCCAGGGCGCTACATCAAGTTTTCCATTCAGGGCTCTTATCTCTGTTTCTATCCAGGGCTCCATCTCCAAGTTTTTTCCTCTTCCTCCGTCCCCTCAAAATCCACCCCTTTTAAACACCAGGAGTGGGTTCACAACACGCCCCTCGTCTTCCTCATTGGCAGGTAAAAAAAGGTCTGCCCTCGTCCCCGGGCCATATTCGTCTCCCATTTGTGCGGCAAACACAAACACATTCCTCGTCTGTCTGGAATCCAAGGGCGCCATAATTCTCATCCAACTTCTGAAACTCCCATTCATCTCACCACCTGGGCCTTATAGCCCCATTCTTTAGGCATCGACTTTCATACAGGCTTCGCCTATACGTCAACCTATTGTCACCAGCACTCTTTAGTTATTGTAAATTCCAGACTCGATGTCTGCGTTTGTCCGAGGCCAGTCAATACACAATGACCCCATAGCCACGTGCTCTTGCCACCCAACGTCTGTTTGGGACCATAAAACTTCAGATGAATAGATGGGTGAGGTTCACCCCAATCGAAGACGTCACAGGGGCCGATACTCTTTAAATCTGTCGAGGTTCGATGTCCTCCCTTGGTGTGGTGTAGAATTGAGAAGAGGGAGTTGCCAGCTCAGTATCGTCCTATTCATTTAACCGAAGTTCAAAACTACATGGTCCGAAACTGTTTTAATCTGGACTTATTTGAAAGTTTCGGGCGGTTCATATTCTACTTTAGTCACTAATATTATGTACGGTATAAAAATAACTTTTATTCCTTTCTGCATAAAACATAATGAAAATTTTCAAGAGTGGGATTCCAGTTTATTTCTTGCTTATATATATTTATGCTGTTTAAATACTTTGATGCCCAATTGTGAGCTAGAGTTTATATAAAATTACTCGTGGAACGGATCCCTCCTCCTGGGACCAGCAGATCAACCCCCATTGTATGTTACACAACTATTCGTACGAAATGTTCCAATTATTAAACTCATTTACATGTATTATGTAGTTCTAATACAAACGCGCTCCTTCAATTTTCAGATACATATTTGTAATGTAATGTTGTGTTAATTTTAGAGCTTGATGTAATTAATTAAACTGAAACTTGTGCGCACCTTATTGCCAATTAGTAACCATAATATTGAACAGGACTTAATCTTTTTATTATTGTTCTCGTGTGTGAAGTAAATTTATTACCTCATCACACGAAAAACTTTTTCATATAGAGAGATTAATTTAAATATATCTTTATTTGGTAGGCCATTCGTTAAGTTAGACATTTCCTTATTTTCCCCATGCCTCCAAGAACAGAAATTTATTTTCTTAGACAAATTGCATTTTTTTAAAAAATTCAACATCTTTTACTTAAATGGTGTTTCTATGTTTTTATGTCAGCTGAATTCCTGTATTCAATGAAAAACAAACCATTAACTATTTACTGGATTTAAAGTACAAATATTTACATGAGAAATACATCACCAGAAAAAAATAATGGTGAATAATATCAATATGTATATTGCTGATAATAAACCAAATAAAATTCATTTTATTCAATTATAAACATTGAATCAAAAGTGATTAATTCGAATAAATAGCTAAAATAAGGCCAGTTTCCTAATGGATTTTTTAAAGTTAATTAATGAATTGTTTATGGCTTTAAATGACGTTTACAATACGATGATTTTTTTTTTTTTTTTTTTGTATCAGTTCCATTTTATAATTTGCAATTCAGTTACGTTATTTTCATTAAATATTTACTAAGCAGTTTTTCCCCTGTATCGAAAACCATTTTGTTCGCCTAATTAAATTCTTATTCTGCTTCAAGCTTATAAGCTTCCCTATAAAATCCCTAAACTGTTGCTTTACCATTTCCAACTCAATTATTTTACATAAGAAAAGACACTCTCTACTACTGCTCCAGGCTGCAAAACATTTTAGAGAATAACGTTCAAAATTATTTATTTTTTAAGAAAAATGCAAAATATGTCTCATACCTTCTATTCCTCCCAGCCATTATGAGACATCGGACTCTCGCACGCAGACGATTATTAATATTGAGCTCCTCCCCTGCCCCCCTGGGCGCTCTGTAATTCATCATCGAGCCAAACGATAGCAAAGGGAAGGTCGGTTTCCTAAAAATGAAAACAAATGGCAGGTAATTTTGCAGAGGAGGGGTGGGGGAGAAGCTTCCCCCTAATGGAGTGCCTTTTGGCGCGCATTATGTAAATAGAACTCGTCCTCTTGTTTACTTCCATAATTAAGGCATAATGCATAGAAATTTCTCTCCTAATGTTTCGAAGGAGCGTGAATAATTGGGCATTTTGCGGAAGAGTTATTACAGTCAAATAAATCGTTCACATGTAAAAATGGCTTTGCTCTCTCTCTCTCTCACCGATATTAATGGATCGGTCACGTGACTAACCCTGGCGGTTCCTTTATCTCACCTTTTCTTTGATTTTTTTTTTCACTTATTCCTTTTTCCTTCTCTTTATTTCTTGTGATAGTGTGCGCGTTTGAAACAATTGGCGATGATTTTTTTTTCTTTCTTTCTTTTAATGTATGATTTCTCTTATTGTTTTAAGAGAACGTGGTTTATTCTTTTGACCATTACTCATAAAGGATTAAAATATTAGCTGGGGTCGAATATATATTCTTTTAATGGCTCAATGGATAAATTTCATTCTAGGGTTGCGTTTTGCTTTAAAGTATTTTGAGTTTGCCTTTCGCCTGTTGCATCGAGTTAGATACTTAGTTATAATAGTTAAAAATAAAATAGAAGTGTTCCCGTAAGTAGTTTTAATATATTTTAAGTCTATGCTAATATAATGATTAATAATCATTTAACAATTGTTACTAACTATAAATTTATTAACGATTGTTTAATTTGATTCGTAAAAAGATAGCAAATTAATGCCGAAATATATGATAGATAATAGTATTGAACTGTGTACTAATTTAACTCACGGAATAACGTATTGCAACCTTTTCATTACTAGATCTTTGGCGTAATATGCATAATGATTTCGTTTTTCTTTGTGTTATTTAGCTTTTATTTGATTAGCGAATAAAGAATTGAGGGAGTACTTGTACGAGTCGCGTTTTCTGTAAAAGTCGTTTATTTGCGAGTTACGTTGCTTTGTTGTAAAAACAACTTAAAGTGGAGCTTAAATTATCCGTCACTCATTTAGAAGGTTCGGTGTTTTCATTTTCCTTTCATTAAGTAAATAAAAGTATACATTTTTTCTTCGCAATTTTTGATTTTCCCCCCCTTCAATAGTTAAATATACATGTATATTTACAATAAAGCTTGCACATTGATTTAAGAGACTTCACAAAATCCGTTTTTTTTTTTAGATATTTCAACATGTTATAGAAAAAATATTAAATGAACTGATAAATACCAAATTTATAATAAAGATCATGGGAATTTTAAGCTTTTTATTTTTCTTTGCATCACAATTTAAGTCCATTTGTTCTGAAACTGCAAAGAAACGTATATATGAAATTTTAAACTTTTTACATAAAAAAATTATAAGCAACAGTTTGGGGATAAATGTAGCTCAGAACTCTTCACTTTTTCAGTTAATATGAGCATTCTGTACGATGTTTCTCCGCATAAAATCTAGTTATGAAATTTAATAGATGAAATGTGTTCTGTTTAAATGGATAGACGAAATGTGAACTTAAAAAAAAAACTGTAATACAAAGCTAGTCATGTAACATATAATTTCGTATCAAGTATGTTTTTCCACTCGAAATTGCCCATTTTCCCAAATATAAACTCTTGCAAAAAATAAATAGTGATCCCCACCGTAAAGAAATATTCATCGTAATACGTGAAGATTACCTCCAATTTCAAAGGTGACAGTGAAGGAGTATTCCCTTATTTATCAGTAAGCGTTTCGCTTTTACCAGTTGCAACCCTAGGAAGCTGACTAAAGTTGCATGGACATCCCCAGACGATTTCCCAGGAATTTAGCGAAGGGGATTTAGCGTAGTAAAATATTTATATTAAAGATTTTTGCACATTGTCAGGAAAATAATTATATGTTATAAGAATGTCCCCTCCCCTATACGTTCGAGTGATTTTAACTGTATAAAAATTGTTGTGGTTGTAGAAGTATTTTTCTTCCTTATCGCTAACTTATCTTTGAATATAATTAAAGGAAGAAAATTTTGGCACGGAAGACGGTTGCAACTTCTTTAAGATGTAAGGGAAATTTTGTATTTGTCTTATTACATTCTTCGCTGAATAAGCTAAATTTTATTTTGCGTGCAGTTCGAGTGTATCAAGTGTGACAAAATTACGAGCCATTCACCAATGAGTTCTCCTGTAGCTTTAAATCAACTTTAAATCTGATTTTTTAAAAAAAAAAACAGTTTCCGGGGTGATAATATTGAAATACATTTCTCTGTAGGTATTGTTATATTTCACGTATGAGATCGACTTTAAACTTTTTTAATCAGCCAAAACAATGTTCATTATTTTAAAACTGTTGATTGATGTTGGGAAAATTTGGTGAATTTTTTTATGGCATTGCAACAAAAAAAAAATGTAGATCACCAATATTTATTGTAACAATTCTAACGTAAATTCTACCTAAAGTAAGCTAAAGATCAAAATAAGACTAGTAAATTTTACAAAGAGTGGTTTTAATATCAATCGTGTTTTATCGCTTTTACTTAAGGCTGTTTCCGTCATATGCACAAGAGCGTGAACTTAACGCGGAGCACATTTTTTCAGACAGAAAACATGCCTCAATTTTTATAAAAATTGGTGACATTGTAACTCATGCATTTGTTTATAATATAGTGTTTTTAAAATTTCAAAATATTTCATAAATAATTAGTTTTTCCTTTTAACATGTAAAGGGATAGCTCATTTAACATTATGGTGTAGGAGAAAAAATGCGAAACACATTTTATAAAAGAAAAAATGTGTCAACTTGGATAAAAACTAGTAATATGATAAAATAAGTGATTCTCTACAGGATAGTGAAGCTAGAATATAATTTTAATGTTTGAGTACTTTTATATCTGAAAAAATATTCCGAATTTGGGTCCTATTCTTGACCATAAGCCGAAAACAGCCTTAATATTGAGACATCAATAGCCTATAGTTTTTGGGTACTGATAGTACACACACAACATTGATCCTGAGCCAGCCAACTGTTAAAATAAGAGGGGGCTTTGAATGCTAAATCAATAATAACGTATTTTCTTAGTTTTTTTGTACAGTTAAAGGCTTTTTATTAAACATTTTTTGCAATATATTTTATCGAGAAAAAATCCCTACATTTTGAAAAAAAAAAAATTTAACAAAGCACATCTGTTGTAACACAATGCTGTAGCCGTGCGTTGTACTTTAGGGGCCCATTTCATTAGATTCATATTTCCCCACGAGGCCTGGACTGACTTCCATTGAGAGTCATTTGGTCGTGTTGTTTAGGGGTTGTCATGGCCATGATAAAGGGAAATATTTTAATCTGCCCCACCTGCCAATCGATGAGCGCGTCCTTTCTTAATGGATCCATTTCACGCTCGCTTAACCCTTACTCTCGCCTCTCATGCGTGTCACTCGTCGACGCTCTCCACTCGGGATGACTCCATCCCCCGTCCTTCTACAACACAACTCTGTTCAGTTCTTTTTGAACGTTGAAAGGGTTTCTTAATACTCGAGAGAGTTGCAAAAATTAGAAGACTCATTCGTTTTCATCTAGTCATGCATTTGTATTTTAGTTCATTAATTAAAAAAAAAAAACGTTTTTACTGACAATTCAGTGGTTCAAATCAGGCCGTGTTAGCCTAGTGGTTATGGTGACGAACTTGTGGCCAGCATGTTGTGGGTTCGAATTCTAGTGTCACCATGTCCCGCCATGTAGAAGGGGCTGATGCACGTTAAATCTGTCGAGCTCAAAGTTCTTTCTTTGACCTGGTGTGGTGGTTTGGAGAGGGGATGCTAGCTCAGGTGTCTTCCTCATTGCTTGTGTAGTTGTTGCTGCGAATTACGAGGTCCGTCGCCAATAGTATTAATATATCTCTCTCTCATTCACAATGCTTCAAACCATTGTTAAAAATAGCTGAGAAACTTAACGAGTGGCTCACTTTCCTGAATTCGGAATCTTCCTTTTGCAAAGTGGCCGCAGTAGCCTAGTGGTCAATGTATCGGATCGCGGCCAGCTTGCCACGAGTTCGAGCCCAGTATCACTAAAGGCCCTCCGTGTAAGGGAGCGATGCACGTTAAATCTGTCCAGAGCTCAAACGTCCTTCCGTTGATGTGGTGCGGTAGTTAGGAGAGGGGAGGGGGTGCCAGCTCAGGTGTCGTCCTCGTCACTTGACCTTTGTTCGAAATTACGCGTTCCTTTGCCAAAAGCCCTCGTGTTGCTGAACAATGCGACGTTAATATTCACTCACTCCCTTTTGCAAATACTACCACCCTCAATTATGGTTGCCTTCTTCAAGCATCAATTACTCAATATTTTTATGCAGATTCATAGAGTTATAACTCATGTATCTATAAATACTGTCTTGAATTTTGAAGATTTTCCATAACTAAACAGATTTTCTCCTTTTATCATATAAATGAAAATATAAGGGAATGAAATTTGGAACTCATTTAACACCTGGGAAAAACGGGTCAACTGAAACAAAAATAAATATTATATAAAATGTTTGTTTTTTTTCCCCCCTTAAGATAGCCTTGTCAGAATTTATTAATGGTGTTATATTTTTCTGTTTTTAAAAAAAGTGTTCCAATTTTGGGTTTTTTTTTTTTTTTTTTTTTTTTTTTTTTTATTTGTAGTTTATATTTTTTTTGAAATTAAATTTTTTTTATGTGTTGTGTTTTTTTTTTGGCATTATATGAAAACAGCCTAAAATCGAATATGCTGCAGCCATTTTGAATATTCCATGCTAGTTGGGTAGAATTTCTACCTTGCGGTTTGTCTCTTGATAAAATCAAGATTCTAAATCCATCATCTATACTTGTCATAAACGTCCCAACAGTTAAGGTTACTGTCACTTGGTATTTTAAACTCTATGAAAAAGTGAATAGATAAATTTTTCAAAACATTAAACTGTTTTTCAGTTCGTGAAAATATGGTGACATGATTTATTTTTGCATGTTTATGATGCATTTGGTTTGCTATTCATGTATATTGTATTTTTTGAAGGAAAAAAAATCTATCCTAAAGCTCTACAAAATTTTAATTAAATGGTGCATCGAAAAACTCTTAAAGTTATGTCCTAAATTATGATTTGCTTTTGCTGGAAATTAAATTAATTTGTAGGCATTATTATTATTCCACTCGTGCAGTTATTGTCAATATCAGTCGTTGGTTTATTAACATTCGAAACGCAAGATAATTCTGCAAAAGTGAATAAAATTTGATCTTACGCTCGTTTTTCCTTTTTCCTCAGATTTGACTCCTGTAGCTATATATACAGATAATAGAAGTAATTTATTTGACGCTTTTCTATCTTTCGATTTTTTAACGTCATTTTTATTATAAGTATTTTTTTTATCTTGTGGTACTGATATACCAATAGCTGGAGAGTTATGAAATGGGAAATATCTGAATGCAAAAATAAAAGAATATTATTGAAAATTTTTCTTTTAGAATAAAAAATTTCACTACTTTTTAAGTTTTAACTTCTTTTTCACACGCTTTTAAAATTTAATACCACGCTATTGTATTTTTTTTAATATCGCATGTTATGCAAAACCAATCTACTTTATTTGAAACACAATTCTACTTTTTCTATCACAAACAATATTTCCCACAATGTATCCTTACCTGTTATTATCTTAATATGCAGATACCATGTCCTAAGCCTTCCAGCATAGATACTATTCCCTCCCAACACCTTTTCTGTCATCGCTTCTCGCTACTTTCCACATCCTCGTCCTTAACGCATTCTCCTTATTAAATACCAGTTCTTTATGTCACGGAAAAGACGCTGCCTCTCATTGGAGGACACAATTACTCGACGCCATATTGGAAAGGCCCACGGGCTGTGAACAAAGGGAGCCCCGATATTAATTTCCCCGCTGCAACTACCCGAAATTCCATTTTAATATTACTTCTCTCCTGCGCCTACCTGCCAAGGGGCTGTTGTAGCTCTAAGGGATGGGAAACAAAACTTTACACACGTCACCCACCTTGTGTGTGACGGGAACACGTGAAAGCGACTTTTGCGCGGAAACTTTTCCCGAAAACTTGTTCCAAAACCGAGCTCCCTCCTCATAAAAGAAATCTTTTATATTCCCCGGAAGGGATAAATAACGTGTGTTCCGTGGAGAGGGGATATATTCTCCCTCTCCTCTCTATCTGGAAACTATCTAATTCTTTTCTAGAACGGTGTGTTTTCGAATGTTGCATTTGGAGTTCCGTCGAGTGGAAAATCTTCCTCCGAAGGGGATTCTTCGAGAAGTGCCGCATGTTGTGTTCCGACTTTGTTTTAGTATTTTTAGTCGGTCTGGGACTAGATATATTGCCTTTCAGTTTTGGCTTGTGTAGTGGATGGTTAGGTTTCGATGACTGAATTGGTATTGAATGAGTTCAGAATATTGTTAATATATTTTATCCTGGGCGTATCAATCATTGTCTCCAAGAATTGCTTTTATTTTAACTCATCGGGTTGCAATTTTGCAAAGCTGAGCTGTATTTTTGTTTTCACTCCGCATTTTATTTACTTCTGAATAAACGCTTAGGGTTTTTCATATGAATGGACTGCGAATTGAAAAGGCAAATTCTTAGTAAAAAGATTATGTAAAAGCACGAGATAAAATGTTAATTACATGAGTTCTAATGATTCACTGAAAAACTTTCTCGTCTTCAATATGCCGTTTGTGTAGGCTTCAGTTCCTCTTAAAAATTTTACGGCAGAATAGGTTACTTTCTGCCTTGTAAATTCTTCATTTGGTATGGAGTGAATTTAGGTTTAGGTGACCAAATTACTGCTGAGCGTTTTTAAATGCTTCTAACCTTTAGCAGCACTTATTGTTTACTCGCCTCTTTCGCATTTGCCTTGCAAAATGAAATTTTATTGTATGTATTTGAATTTTTGATTTCGCTTTTGTCCTACATAAGTGTCTAAAATAATTCATCTGAATCCAAAAGAGAAATTTTTTTAGTTAAACAAGGGATATAGCTAAAGATCGTATATATTAATTCTAAGCACACCTCATATTATAACACATACCAGATGTTCGTACAAGCCTAATTAAAAGAAAAATCGTAATTATTGGCGTATTTTTCTTTTTAATATTTTGTAATGGTTTAATCTAATGTATTAATTTTATGTTCTTCATTTTCAGCTGTAGTGAGAAATATTTACCCATATTTTAATTGACGTATCATATTTATTCCACTTGATTACCATTTTCAGCAGTGTTTTAAGTGTTTAACATTTTTCAACTTTATGTGAGAATAAGGTATGCCTCTTCCCAGCCGAAATAACAAAGCATTCCAAATTAATTTTCAGAAGGTTTAGTGATTTTTAATCAATTATTGGAAAAACACTATATGACTCTCTGCTGATTAATGGCCTATTGAAAAACTTAAATAGTGGAAGTTAGATAAATTAGCTGCTAACCATATTCTGATGTCATTTGAAAGTCACTCAAGATAACACCCCTCCCCCTTTTATTTATTTATTTTGAAATTACTTTCATTTGATAAAAAAATCTTAGAGTGGATTATAAGTTACTATTCTCGCTTACGAATATTTCGTGCTAAATATTTACTAAGTACCTGATTGACTCTGAAATCTGCTAAGCACAACCTCACAATTTTGAACTGAAAAAAGATGAGTTCGAAACTTGGCACTCTCGTCTTCATAACACCTCACAGCAACGTGAGGACTTGGAAACCCAATGGGTTTAACGTACCTCAGTCTTTCCGCACGACAGATCCGTATTAACTCGCGACGATTAAAACATGGCTGTGACTATGACCATTTGGCTACATGGCCATACAAGGGATTTATGTATGGGCAAACAACTTTTGTACGTTGAAAAAAGTAGTAAATTTTTTAGCTGAATTTTTAAATTTGAAGTCAGTAACAGCTCAATGCTTAATCTGGAGTTCCCTAGCCTATGATGCTTATGTCGAGTCACGGATTCAAATTCCTAATTCAATTTAAGACCAGTCGTGTGAAGTAATAGAGACTTTTGCTCTGGGACGTCTTAAGTTTCTTTGAGGCCCTGGGCCCCTATATGCAGAAGTAGGTTCTACCTGAAATCTTTAAAAGTAGACAGTATATAGCATATACATTGTGAAATACTCGTTCAAATGGTGATTTGAAACAGATAAATGTGCACGTCTTTATCGATGGCTAAATGAGTAAAATGATTGTGGTGTTAGGCCTAGACATGGACAGCGGTCACATGACATAACAATATAGTCTTACCACTTTTGCCAGTTGACATGCAGTTTGAAATTCCCTGGTTTTCAGAGAATATATACGGGAATAATATTTGACCAATGAAATTATCCAGACCATGATCTTATTAAGACAGAGTCGAGAACGAAACGAGGCCCCACCTAGGGTGAGGCCCTGGGCCCAGTTTGCCCATGCCTTAAGACGCCCCGGCCCTGCTTCTGCTAGTTAAATCGAATTAGGTCTATCTCTATTTGGAGTGAAGAAAGTTAGATGAGCCAAATATCAATTCTAGTATTCTTGTCATCGAACCTAGATTTAAAATGCAGTATATTAAAAGCGGTTCGAATAAAATTTTTAAATAAGTTAAACGCATCCATTCCGTAGACAGTTTTCTGCATTCATCAAAATTTATTCTGAATCTTTCTAATTTGTACTTAGCAAATATCAAGGAAAATATTTTTCGTATTACCTCCCTCTTCCCCTCCCCCTCCCTCAACTGATTAGCTGCATTCAAAAGTCTGAAACTTTTGATTTAGAATCCACTATAAAATGAATATTTTCTTTTGTTAAAGGAAGGAATTTTCAGTAAGAATCACTCTCCGCTAAATCTCGACATTCCTCAATCCTAAATTTAAGGGGGAAATCTTTCTTCTCTCTTCTACCCCCAATTACTCCGATCGCTCCCTCTTCAAGCGAGGGTAGGGAAGGGGGGGAGGGACCCGTTTTTCGTTCTTTTTCCCCAAGAATTGTTCGTAATTACCTTCTAAGGTATGCACGTGTTCGCGAAATCGATAATTGAAAAAGGATCTTTTTGAAAATCTTTCAGGAACCCCCGTCTCCCCTTCTCTTTACTCCCCAGTTCGAAATAATGACTCCGTGAAAGAATGTCTCGGATTTATTTTAGCGTAGAAGGGAAGATTTTTGTAAGAGAAGAGTAATTATTTTGTTCAAGAAGTGTTAGTAGCCGGTTGTGTAAAAAATAAGAAGCTGGTTGGTTCGTTGTTATATTAGGCTTTGTCTGGGTTTTTTTTAAACTTTCTTTCCCTTCACCCTTCGATTGAAGCAGTGATTGGAAATTGCGAATATAGAAAATAATGCCCCTGCTTAAAATACGAAACTAAATCCTTCGGATGTGCTGTGGGATAAATCTCCATTATTTCTATCGATTAGATAATAATCAATTTGTAAACCGTGTATTTAACTAGACCTAGCTCGTAAAATGTTCGATTTGGAGAAAAAAAACGTTGTGGTAAGACTAAATAATTTTTATTTTGTACATTTTATTATTAGATTCTGAATCATTATTGAATGGAGTTCGCTTAATAAATTATCTCTCTATCTTACAATGGAGGGAGAATCATCGCAATTCATTTTCTGTATTTTTACTGCTGTGAACCAAATCCACTTGAACAGTTTATCTTTAAAAAAGGTTTTTTTTAAAAAAAAATCTTGTCTTTTTAGATCTGTTGCCTATAAAACCAAAGTTTATTCGTATTGTTAAAACTTTGAGTCTCTTAAATCAGATTAGGTGAAATATTCTTATAACTTTCAATAAGTTAGGTTTATTATATAAAGTATATGAGGTGTTTGGCATTATACTTGAAGCTTTGCGATGAAATAGTACATCAACTGCAATGGATTATTCCTGGGGTGAGGAGGAGGGCGAATTTTTTAAATTGTATTACTATTTTGATTATTTTATCTGTTTAATATATATGTAATGTGTCGATGAGAAATATTTTGTGTTCATTTTGTAAATTGTAGTCGTGGCGCAATCAAAATCGAAATATTGTTCATATCATCTTTAATTTTAACATCAGTGACGTCGTGGGTCTCTTGGGCAGTGATGAGATTCTAAAGAGACGTCACTTTTCTTTATTTAATCACCAACACATATGACGATTCACACTCACACAACACAAAAAATTAAATTATATTTTTTACAGATTTTAGAAAATTAATAAATTTCCCTTATTTGCTGAGACACGTTGTTTAGAGAAAGCAAAAATGGGCCAGGATGGCATCCATCACCTTTGCCTTCGACAAACACCAAATCTCCGTAGGTTAACTTGCTGACGGAGCTTACCAACCACTCTATAAGGTACCATCGTAGAAATACTAAGGTGTTGCACTTGCGCTGGCGGATCAATCTCGATGTCATCTTGTGTTCTAGCATACTGTCTTGAGTTCATTCCAATCTTCTATGCTCAAGAGTCAAGGAGCAAGAAAAGGACTTATTCTCTCTCCAGATTTAAATATATAAGGAAAAACTTAACGTAAAATATAATCGCGTGTTCAAGTGAAGGGAAATGTAATTTATTATTGGGAATTACGTCAGTACTTTGGGGGAAGTTACCACCACTCAGTAAGACTCGTGTAAGCAATTAAGATACTCTGTTACTAATAATCGCCAATAAGTCTGTCAAATAATTCAAGATTCTAATTCTTTTAATGAGAAATCACGAATAAATCTGTCTAAAGTATAGGTTTTAATTCTTTAACATTAAATGAAATAGCGTTTTCGATGTAGAGTATTCATAAATATGATTTATAATGTAGATAAATAAGATTCGAATTTTTAGTAAATATTAATTTATTACATATATAATTATATCTATTGCGCATAATGTATTAAGGATTCTGGCTTGTCATTTCTGTCTATAGTGGTTGCTATTTAAATATTACGACGAACGATGATGATAAAGCGAGTGATATTTAAATATTTTTTAAAGAGTTAAAAAATTGTATCTAAAAAACTAGTTGAATAACTAGAATATATAAAGGAACAACGAGACTTAATTACACTTTCAGGTAAAAGACCAAGTACTCACCGGTGGCTAATATTTCAAGTTTTTACACAAGTTTATCTATTTCACCATCTATCTTTGAAACCTCTATTTTATAAACTGCTTAATTTGACATATCTATTATCAGGGATAAGGTGGGATTCCTGAAAACATAAAATTAATTTATTCCTAAACGGGTGCAAATATAAGCCGATCACTTTTCACAAAATCGTGCATGGAGCCTCATTATGGGGGAAGAAATATACCACTTCGATTATCATTTTCCCCATCCTCCTTTTCACCAGCCCTCATGGAAAACACCTACACCCCGCCGAACTCGGGAGGGAGTGTAGGCGTGGAAAAAAATATATGATAATCCGGATACGTGTTCTCCACATCCCTTCATCTCTATCTTTCAAAAAATAAAAAAAAGTGAGGGGATGGGTTCGAAAAATTTTTTCCGCCGCCTCTGTCCGGGTGGAAGGAATGCGGATCGTGATCAGGATGAGAAATACGGTCACGTACCGCTCACGGGACTGTTCGATTCGAACATATCTCTCCCACCCCCTTTGTCATTTTCAGCCCCTATCGCACACTCCCATATTGATGCACCCCCCATCTCCTCCCGCTCCATCCTGGCACTGGCTCTTCCACTGGATTAATAAAGTAATGGAAGTGTCGGGGAGTAAGCACGCTTTCCTTTTTCAGTGTGAAAGTTTATTTGCTTAAAGTTTCAATTTGAGGCTGTTAATTCGAGGGGAAAAAAACTTTCCTTTCAGAGCCTAGTTATTGTATATACGTAATTTTTAACTACTAAAGGTGTACATTTACAAATTTCATTATTTTTTAATTTGTAACTACTAAAGGTATACATTTTAAATTATAAAAGGTATTAAAAACAAATATTCGATGCATCTATGTATATCGTGTTTAAACTGGAATCAAACATGTTGTTAAGACATCTTTATCTGGTTGCAGTCGATTAATTGAAAGAACCATTTGCTTCGATTTAATTCCACATTTTATTGACAAACACAAGCGAGAAGCAACGCAATCACTCATGGCAGTGGATAAAAGCGTTCTTTTTTTACCTTCCAGAGATATCAGCTTTTATACTTTTCCGTACCGGAAACTTGTCGCATGTTTCGAAATCGTATGGTTTCCGGTATTTAATTAATCATCTTGTTGTAAAATGTGTAAGCTTGAAGAGGTTTTTGAGGTGATAAAATTTGTAGTTAACCCCTTAATTACCACCGGCGTATATATCCGTTTCGCTCAACCGGTGCATTGAGTACCCCGGACGTATGTCTTTCCGAAGTACGATTCTTTTCTTTACGCTACTATCAGTAAAATGATTCCGAAGGCTTTGAAATGCAATAAAGTGACATTGACAGTATTTGTGAAGACTTTACTTATTGCAAACAAAAAAAAAAGACTATTCCCCCCCCCCCTCCTCAATACACCACATACGCGCGCCTATGTGAAAAACTGGCACTGGGGAGCGAATCGCTTGACTTTTAATCGACATTTAAGGGATTAAAAAAAGCATTTTCAATTAGGTGGGTAAAGAATTATCACGCTATGTCTTCGAGGGTTGAAGACTATTGAAAATTAATCTTGGTGCCACTGAAGGGCCGCCCCCCCCTCCCCCGTGATAGCAGATCAATATGCACATTAAATCTGTCGAGGCTCAAGTCCTCCCGTTAGCTTGGTGTGGAATTTTAGAAAGGGAGGTGCTAGATCTGGTATCGTTCTCATCATTTGACCTAGGTCCGTCGCCAATAGCCCTAGCGTTGTTTTATTGCGACGTTAATAAACACTTCTTTACTCGGCGTGGAGGTTTGAAGTATAAATATTTCGTTCTCTTTATTATTCGATTATATGATCCGAAATACTTTGATATTAAGTGGTACAAGTGACGGACATAGGAGTTTTTCAGAAGGGTGAGAGAGGGTCCAAAAACCAACATTCTTGTATCATACCTCAATACTCCACCAAACCTAGTCTTGATTTTGTCGATTGTCGGGGACAAAAAAGCAGTAAAAAATAAAATTATTGAATGAGTAATTAGCATTAATTAATAAAATAAATTTTTAATAAATGCTTAATTAAGTTTTACGTACTTCGTACATAGGATTATAACCAATCGGGGGGGGGGGAATCAAGGACTATAGAGGTTCCTGACCCATGAACCTCCCTTTGTGCCTTAAATGCGACTTTAAATCGAAAGATAATCGTCATGTAGACCATTTTGTAGCGTGGTGTGAAAGCTCAGAAAACTATTTACTCGTATGCCATTCTATCATAGTTCTTAATATGGTATCTTCTCGGCGTAATCACTGATTATCTTTCATGCAATAATAGTTAAAATAATACAGAATATCACTACAGAGGTACCGAGTACCTGTTTGATGTTATAAACGAAACTAAATTCATCTTATTTACTGAACTTTCCTTTCTTCCTCATTGAATAAAAGAATCCCGCTTTTATCCCAAATAAATCACTTAGTTTCGTGTATCTTCTACCGTTCCGGTCCTAAAGAAAGGTAATTGTGAGTGGAGGGGGGGGGGAAAAGAATCTCGATTCTCTATTCAAATCATGTCCTTCACTTTTGACTGATTCCCATCGGAACCTCACCATTCCTTCCACTTCGGTTTCGATTCCGAAGTAAATTTCTAGAAGAATAATTACATGTATCCTGCACATATCCGCCTCTTGCATGACCAAAGAGACAACCCCTCTTATCCATTTTTTCCCCCTCTCCCAAAAACCTAAAGAAAAGAAAATGCTGCATCTTGCATATTCATTTTTCCGCTTATTCCAAAAAGGAATGAAGTGCCTTGTTTAAGATACGCTGCTCGTATGGTATAGGGGGGTGGACGAGTCTCAAGGGTACCTTCCCTTCCCCCCTTCGAGATTTGGTATTGCCTCGTAAGGAGAAAAAAAAGGAACGATCTCGTCGCTTCCGATTCCCATTTGATTTGACTTCCGGATCTGTTTAACGAGGATGCGTTGAGTGATTCGTCCTTTGGGGCTGAGACAAAGTGGATAGACTAGAAAGAACCAACATTACAAGAAGAATGCGTTTAATTAGGTAAAATTGTTTCGGACTTTTGAATGTTCGTTCAATGAAGATTTCGCAATAAAGAAGTTTTTTTTTTATCAATTGAAAAATAAGTGTAGAATTCATTTTATTTTAGAATTAAAGACCAGCTATCAAACTTAGACGCACTCTAATGCAAAGTTTGTTTCTCAAAATATGACAGTTTTTCTTTCTTTAAAGTGTAGGATAAGCCTTAGAATCGCTGTATTCGTTGTCAAACTGACAATGCTAGTGTTAAACCCCCCCCCCCCTTTATGTAAACCAAATTCGAGGCAATCCTTGCAGCCTGAAAAGGAAATTCCCCTCTTTCCCCAGTAATTTTAACCACGGTTTTCCGTTGAAAGCCATTATAAAAAATTTTACATTTTTTTAACTTGTCTAGTGAACTTCGATCTTGATTTAAAATGTTGGGGGGAATGATTCCTCTTTAATCTTAAGGTTCCAGATCTTTTGTTGGAAGTGATATGTAGAAATATTCCAAAGAGTGAAATTTTAGCTTCATTTTCAAACTCGTAGTTTAGAATCTTAAAGCGCATCCATGCCACAGGTTCGATGTTCAAACCCCGGGCTGGGAAAGGTCGACTCAGCCTTTCATCCCTTCAGTGGGTCTATAAATTAGTACCAAACTTGCTTGGGAAAACACTGGGTGTTTCTTGTTTGACTGACTACCTGTCTGGAACGTCTGTTCATGCACCTCAGGGCCCAAGGCCGTGTATACTGATATGGGCACAGTAATCCTTGGCCCTCTTGGCCTTTGCGCCACTGCGTTAAATTAGAATGTTAAGTCCATTACCGATAGCATTGAAATGCAGTAGCCTAGTGTTTATTGTCACGTACTTGTGTCTGGCTTGTCATAAGATCGAACCCTTGAGTCACTGAAGACCTACCGTGTGGAGGGTTGATGCACGCTAAATTTGTCGTGACTCAAAATCCTCCCGTCGGTGCGGTATGAGAGTTTGAAGAGGGGGGTGCAAGCTCAAGTGTCGCTCTGAACACTTGACCGAGACTCAAACTTACGAAGTGGTCACGGTTGCCGAGTGATCAAGCTATCTAATCGTGGCTGGCCTTGTCATGAATTCTAGCCCAGTATCACTAAAGACCCGCCGTGTAGAGGAGCGATGCATGCTGAATCTGTCGAGAGCTGAAACGTCCTCCCGTTGGTGTGATATGGTGATTAGGAGAGAGGGGTGCCGGCTCACAGGTGTCGTCCACGTCACTTGACCATGGTTCAAAATTACGTGGTCCGTCGCCCAAAGCCCTCGTGTTGCTGAACAGTGCGACGTTAATATTCACTCACTCAAACTTACGTAGTCCGTTGCCGTAGCCTTCTTGTTTTATAGGCGACTTTAATAAACACTCGTTCAATCAGGTCGTTTTCAGTATTAGTTGTCATGACTTACTCAATCGAATTCGCTTGTGAAATCCTTGATATTTGCATTGAATTTCGATCTATATAATAACTCTTTATGCTTCGTTAACGAGGTCAAACTATGAGAGTTAGACAATATGTTACAAACTAAGCGTTTTTTTTAACAGTAACGTTTTACTTTGAAGGATTTGTCTCGCTTTTTAAAAAGTTTCTTCTTCCAAAGTATTTTATTAGACTTCTCTCTGATATCCGAGACGCATTTGTCGCCGCGCGCTATGAATTATCGATACTTTTTCCTCTTCCGTCTCTCGTATTGAATTACTAATGAAGTCGCCACTTCCTATCGATATTCCTCTGTTCGATATTCAGGATGAGAAATTTCTCGCCAGAAGTGGATTTGAGAGGTGATATACTACCCAAATCTTTCTTCCTTCGCCTGCGAAATCCTTTTATCCCGAACTATACGACGGTCCTTGTAATAGTTTCTTTTCCTTAAGTGCTTTGGGGACTTGTACTGGAATCGATAAAAATGTTAACTTTTCTGTATAGGAATGGTTAGAATCCTTCTTTGGGAAGTATATTTTTTTAAGTGGATTATGGAAGAAATTCAAAATGACTGATGTAATAAAATGCACTCTTTTATAAGTATCCCCTTCTTTTTCTTGGTTTCAAAACTTGGTAATCTTCCGTTAATCCTTTATCCCACCGCATTATGATTTACTGCAGTTTTGTTAATGCAATATTTTTTATTTATCTCTACATTGAAAATTAAGGGAAATACATATACAAAATGCTCAACTTTGGGAAATCTAATTAGTTAGAGGTAATTAATTAAAGATATTCAACTGTAAAATTAATTGCACACACTGTCCACTTAAAATAAATAGTCAAATCGTTTTCTAAGGTCTTCGTTAACATACCAAAAAAATTAGACACTTCAATTTTGACATTAACTATTTTTTTCTGAACAAAAATGACAATCTTCGCAATCCGCTGAAAACGCAATTTCTGCTTAAAACTATTCGCCTTATCCGCTAAAATACTCATTATAGAGCCTCTGCTGCCATATAACTGGGAAGAGTGGATTTAAAAGAATATTCCTGCTAAGTACCGTCAAAGTATTCGTAAAAATGGTTATTCTACGTAATTTTAAAGTGAGTGGTACTTATAAGTACCGTCGGTAGATAAAAGGTTAAACTGTTACTAAGAGGGTTTTGTTTTGGGACTTGTGGGAGGTAATTATATTAAAGTATTCACTTTTTGAAGTGCTGACTTTTTAAATACCTCTCATCGTTGTATTTAAATAACATTTGAGTTTTAACATTTTTAGACTATATATATTCAAAGAATAACTGTTAGGTTAGTTAAGTCCTCGAGGTACCAAGTAATCATTCCCGTGTGGTTTGATTTCGGTAAATAAGGGTGTCCAATGATCTTTTCTCCCTAATTTTGACGCTCCTCCGTGTCAACCTATACTTAACTTCTACCTCCCTTCTTTCACCTTCTGTCTAGAGATCACAGATATGCAATTGTTATCATTATTAGTTACCAAATGTTAAGAGGTATTGGGACTTTCTACATTGTTGCTAAAATTTGTTTGGTTTAATTCAGCTCAGTGTGGCCCTTTCACCAATAAACCCAACCAATCGTTTCTTGTATGTCATAAATGCTGCTTCTTAGATAAGATAGCTTATTGTATTTACAACTTTAACTTTAAACAGAACGTAACTATTTTTACGTGTATTTGCCAATTATTCCTGGTGGTGATACTGTTTTTTTTTTTTTTTTTGAGGGGAAGAACCTAGATTTGTAATTGAATTCTTGCTGGAAATGATGTTTAAGGAACATTATTTCTTTGGAAGAGTGATTAAAACTACGAACTCATGTCTGTCTCCTCCTCTATTTGCATAACATCATTAATGTTATGCACATAGGGGCAAGCAAAAGTATTATACCAATTGTCGTTCCTGGAATATAACGCTTTAAGAACCCTATTTTAATTTCTCGAGGAATGTTTTATATACGGAGAGTGGAATGTCATGATACAGTAATTGTCTTGAAATTGCTATTCAGAGTCGGCCGCGGTAACCTAGTGGTTACGATCACGGACTCGTGGCCGGCGTGTCATGAGTTCCTGGTGCCACTGAAGACCCTTCCATGCAGAGGAACAGGTGCACTTAAAATCTGTCGATGCTCAAAGTCCACTTTTTGACATGGCTTGGGGTGTCAGCACACAGATATCTCCCTCTTCACTTGACCATGGTTCAAAATTACGAAGTCCGTCGCCATTAGCTGTCGTGTTGCTGTATAAAGCGACGTTAATAAACACTCATTTGTGTCATTCGGAATCGCAGGATCCTGTCTCCAATGCCAAAGGACATCTTTAATACAATATCCATCGCAAATCACTAAACTCTTTAGCTAAAATATCTTAACGTTAAACTACTAGCTTTCTTTTTCTATCTTATCTAACCATTTTAAGTCATTTTATTATTAATAATAAAAAAAAGAAAGATAAGATAAAAATATTGCTTCTGAAATTGTTACATCTTATGTTTTAAAGCGGGAAGAGCGGCACTGAAAAAATACAGATCGTTCCCTAATTTCCTCCTCCTTTAAGTCAATCCCCACGAGAGTCAGCGATTCAAAAGAAACCGCCTTTATCAGAAAAGCAGAAGTGAAAGATTACGAGCCGTGGGTAGGAATTGTTCAGCAATTCTCCGGGCGCGGAGAGGAAAGGGGAGAGAAAAAAAAGAAAAGAAAGCATCTTTTTTTTTGTTTGTTTCTTTAATTATTGATAGATGAGTGCGAGCGATCTCTCTCCGAGGAGGATTGTCGATTTCAGATTACGAAGCGGCCGAAATAAATAACTCTATTTGTGCGTAATGGGGTGTTACAGCTGACTCGGCACCTTTGCCTTGGCGCCGATTCCCTTTTCGGAAAGCAGGGGAACATGATTTCGTTTTGGAGGTTCTTGCTTTTTTAGACGTGTTTTCGGTTCTTTTTGATGTGCAGGAAGTTCAAAGCATTCCTTTGTTTTCCCCTGTAATAGTTAGGAGTTTAAAATGCCTACATTGTTTTGGTTGTCTTTGAATAGAGTAAGGGGAATGCCGTTTTCTAACCTTTTGGTGAAATCCCAACTGAATACCTGGAGGGATTTCAATTCGAAACTTGCTCTTTTCGAAGTTGTCGGCCTGGGAAATTGTAGCTGATTCGTTTTAAGTTTATTTGAATCTAAGCGCATGTCGTACTGAAATTTGTTGTTTGCTAGAATACGCGAATTGATCTCATGTTTTCACCGAAGACCGTATTTTGAGTAATGGGAGTTGATGCTTTTTAAATTCAACTAGACATTAAAGTCCTCTTGTGTGGGTGCCTCAAGTGAAGAAACTGAATCCGTTAAGTATAATCCTTATCACTTGAGAAAGAAAAGCTTCTTAAGTCTTTGGAAGACATGTTTAACTGAAATTTTACGTATGGGAAGAGAGCATTAATTTTTTTTTTATCACTCTTTTCACGAATTAATTTTGATGTTCTATATCTTTTCCTGTCGCCATTTTTTCTTCAATTTTATAATAAATTTGAGATATAGTAAAATTTTTTCTTTAAACAACCTTGATTTTCAGTAACTTTTTCGGTGTCTCTCTCTGGAGTTCAGTACTCTCAGCGTCATATATAAGGATGGGATTTGGAGGGTTCCACCTCCACACACTCAACAGACCAACGGATTTTTAATTTTTAGCATAGAAATTTAGTTATGACGCTTTCGTCTATGTGTTTTTAATACAACCCCCCCCCCCCATTGCACAATATTATGAAAGAGGTATGTGTACACCACTGGGTAATAATGACATGATTCTGAGTATATGCTGGATTCCCAAGTTTTATCAATTGCCTCTTTTTTAGACTGAGGTTCAATATAGGCCAGTGATTTAAAATATATTAAATACACGAGTACTCCTAAAAGTCTTTAAAAAACCTTGAGCAATACTATTTGTATTTAGTAATGCACTATTTAACATTCACAAAGGTTTTATGTATTAAATATAAATTAAATTTACATACTGATCCAAATATTAAAAGGGCAAAATTTTAATTTATATATCTAAGTGATCAAAACAAATTTTAAACTCTTCATTTTCTTATTCAATAATTATAAATAAATTTTCATCATTTTTGACATATTTTGACTTGTTGTTGGTCTGTGTTTTGAGTATTTTTAAGATGATTATTTTTTTTACAGCAACTGCAAATCAACGATGAATTCTGTGGCATGGATGTGAACACACCTCTGGGAGGAAGCATGGCCGTCGAGGCGGCTCCTGTCTTGCGGTTCTCTGGTATCCTACTAACTTCAGTAGCAGCCACCTCCACACACGACTACACTGTTACATTCCTTGGAACCTCAACTGGTCATTTGAAGAAGGTAAGCCTGTTTGCTTTGTATTTCCTTCCGAAAATTTGAACCATTCCTTACTACACATACTTCCTGTATAAGTTATCTATAAACCCCTCATCAGGTCCATTAAAACGTCATTATGCATTTTGCTTGTACCGTATATCTGTGGCATATATGCGGTTGCTTAAATGGTAACTACTTTGAAGATTAATAAAAAGCCGTCCAGGATGGTAATTCGTTTATTTTGAAAAGTCCTAAGAAAAATAGAATTGAAGTCTGAGATATGTCCTTGAAATCCTTAAATTGCGTGGAATCTTGGATAAGGGGTTAATAATTTGGGTGTCTTGATTTAAATGAAATGTGTGTGTGTACGTGTGTTAAAAATTTAAGCTGCAAACCAGGAAGGCTAGCGTTATCTTTATCATTCAATTTTTACCTATATAAAAAAAAAATTTTGAGTTACACTGATTAACAATTCAATAAATTACCTGATGCTAAACATATAGATCACTTCAACAATGAACACCATAAGCGGCCGTGGGTAGCCTAGTGGTTAGAGCATCGGACTCCAGACCGGAAGGCCTGGGTTCGATGCCCAATGCTACCAAATACCCTCCGAGTACACATGGAGTACATGCTCGTTAAATCAGTGGGTCCGAAAGTCTTGTGGGCTGAATCACGAGTGCAAGGGACGAGAATATTTCCCTCCCCATCAGTTCCATGCCTAGTGGTGGTGGTGGAGATAGGTGGTGTCGCCATCTATCGTCCCTTCGGCGAATTTCGCCCCGCTAATTCGTAATGTCACCTGTATGGTGCTCAAGGCCAACGACAGGCGTACTTCTAGCCACTTGCCACGATGAATTTCGTGGGCCTCGATCTGACTACGTCAGATAGGTGGCATTAGCCACACACACACCATAAGTTAGTTGATGAAAGCTTCTCTAGGGACAATTAAAATTGAAGTTTATTTACTGATGATTAACACATGAATCACACACAGAAATCGAAATTTCCAAATCTTTTGTTATCGTTCATTCAATAAAATTAAAAATCTAAAATTTGAAAATAATACATGAACTTGATTGTATCAAAAGTGAGGGGAAAAAATTATCTCTTTTTCCATTTAAACAAGTTATACGACACGAAGTTATAACAATGTAAATATATCGAAAATTAATCAGATTCACAACTCGAGAGGTATCACTTCATGTAAGCTGGTTGCTCTGAGTAAAATGAATTGGTTTGTAATGAAGGGTTTATTTTTTTTTCTGTTGCCAATCACAAGATATTAACTGAATGTTCATCGCCAATACTTACTGATGGCACTACTCTACATTCAAGGCAAAGTGATGTGGATCATTGTCTCCGCCACTCGAATGGACCCTTGAAGAACCCGGTGTCGTCAGATGGCCATTGTTTCTCCAGTATCTTCATTCACCCTTTGCAGAGGAAAATAAAAAGTCAGCACACTTACTCGTGCAATTAGAACTCTCCTTTACGTCATTGACGCAGTTTTTCTATCCACCCTTAGAGAAAAATCTCCCTTTGCCCTGTCAGCAGTTTTGTGGAAGCGCGCGATTGGATCTGCCTTTGTGTGGTCGCGGCTTCCTTTGTTCTAGAGGCCGTCGCGGGGGCTTGAAACTTTTTTTAGGGGGTAGAGGCCTCAGATGAGGGTGGAAGATCTTAACGATGCCTTTTTCGTGGCTTCACAGGCTGAGGTATAGCTTAGTTTGACATTAATAGCTACAGGCATGTAATCCCGATGTGAATTATGGTGTAGGATAGCGTTCAAAATTTTAGCTTTTTAGAGAAGAAGAATGCTTTTTTTACCTTGAAACTCATATGCTTGTAATGATTGTATTTGAGTTATAAATATTCACTATATTTACGAAATGGGTGTGGAGTAGTAACCAAGCTCGTTACCTTATTTCACTAGAGGCTATCTTGTAGAATGGCGTTTGCTATTGGATTTTGGATCTTAAGGGGCTCCCTTTGGTACTGTGTGAAAAATTTAATGATTGCATCAAACTAAATGAAATATTGTCCATACCGTCGAAACCATTATTTAAATAAAAAAAAACTATATCAGTAGTATTATGTGCTGTTTTAGTATAATTATAACTCTCAAACGTGTATTAAAATTATAAAATTACAATCATTGGTGATTTACGTTTATATTCTTTTGTGTTTTATCTGTATTGAATTTTATATATATTCTGCATTAATTTAAATTCAAGAGCCTTCTTATGAAATGTGTGTACTTCTAAAAAGCCATTATAGAAAATAATCAGTTATTCAAAAGTATAAAATAATTTAATTACTGTATATCGTGCGCTGGTGTTATAACGCGCACCTATATTTTCAAGCTGCATTTTTTTTTTTTTTAATTTTCAGGTATATAGTAAGACCCCGCTTAACGGTATTTCCTTTAGCGATGTTTCGGTTTAACGCTCTTTTATTTCAACCCGGGGATTCCCCGAAATTGTAGGTTTCAAAATATGTACATAATATATCCGAAACAGTGTAGTTGTGTTTCTTGTTTGGTGCGGTGTTGTACGGACGCAATTTTTTCATTTGAAACATTTGTTGACATTATTGTAAGTATAAATTTAGATAATACTATAACGATTAATACAGTGGCAAATATTATGATCTTTAGTTTTTATCACGGGTGATAATGAAAAACAAGAAAAGAAAGCAACCAGAAAAAGCATTTCACTGGAAACTAAAATGCAAGTGATTAGAAGATTAAATTCTGGTGAACGTCAATCTCAAATTAGTGCTGCATTGAGTTTGGCAACTTCAACAAGATGCCTTCTTGACAAAAAGGCAGAAAATTGGAAACACAGAATAGATTGAATGATCTGACTGACTTGGAATTTTATATATATATATTCGTTTATATTGTTTTTATTTTTGTAAGAAATAAATGTTTGGTTTTATTTTTATTAAAAAAAACATAATTATTAAATTTAATACCTAACCAATTTTCTAACCATCTTCCCCTAACTCCATTATTTACATCTTAAGAGCCTCGTTTAGCGCTGTTTCGCATTACGCTCTACTTTGATGGAACGTATCCCCCGCGTTAAGCGGGGTCTTACTGTATTTACCGTATAACGTACATTCTCTTTTTTTTAACGAAATGTACACATGCAGTACTCTTATCTATTGAAATCATTTATTCGAAGTTTTTCTCCATGCTTTTGAACCGACATACTTCTTGAACTAAAACCTAAAAAGCAAGAAAAGTTGAAAAAAAAATTTACAAAAGGAGTCCAAATGCATCATGCCAGCACCTGACTTAATTCAAAAGTCATTTGAAAAAAGAAAAAAAATTGTAGTATATTTAACAATTTAAATGGAACGGAAGATGATTATTTGTTTATGAATCATAGTAACAGTGATGGGGAAGATGAAACAGATTTCCATGATTTTTTAATGGTATAATGGAAGCTGAACATGACGAACTTTCCATGTTATCCAATAATGAAAGTTCTTAATATACACCATTTCCTTTAAATTAACAGTATTTACATATAGAGAAATCTATTTTTTTCTGATGTTCATCTTGTATTTATTTTTAAAGTTG